>ML779564.1:304514-320655 GCA_009831015.1 Picea engelmannii
CTTCCCACAAGACAAGATGTACCCTGGATGGTCATCCTAATGGCCAGACTAGGGGAATGGGATGGATGAGCGGGGTTTTAAGATGTAAGAGTGATAATATGGTGGGAGCGGACGATGGCTCTGCAAACCCCCTTTGGTGGCCAACCAAAACCCATGAATACCAACTTGCTAAGCTACCCCATCAATTACCCCAACAGTGGTCAAGTGGATTAGTGTAAGATCCAAGCAGTCATCTGAAATGAAAGGAATCTAATGCATACATAAGAAGGTTATAATGATCAAATATGACACATACCATGATACCTCGGACCAATTACCTCACGGAGCAAGAGCCCTCTCTGATGCAAACCCAGGCCGGTAGTGATGGAGGCTGGTACTGCTGACAGGACAAGTCTGGCTGAGAAAAAGAAAGATGGGCCCTCCAGGGCCATGCTCAAGTCGCTCCTGCTCTCGGTACTCCATGTCTAGGACCAGGTGGGCCTCGAGACATGATCTCCTAGTTATCCCTAAGTATCAGGGATAACAGTCCCCACTCCTCAAATGACAGATGCATTGTGGTATGGTATTGTATGGTTCAGTTTGCTTCATTTGATATTCCATGTATCAAAACCTATTTGAACATGATGATAGAACTTCTTAGCTCATTGTAAAGTGGTAAACTACCAACGATTGTTTGTTAGTGTTAAAATCTCTATTCTAGCACCTACACACTATTTCCTTATGCTCTCAAGAAAACTTGTAGAAAAATAATATTTATGAACACAGAATAAAATGCATTGACCGAAAATTTAACTCGTGTGAATAAAAAATACAGCATAAGCAAAATACAACAATTTTCACACAGAAATTTCTACCCTTCAAAGATCAACTTTTCATTAAATTACTCCAATCTTACAAGGGCTCTCTGACTGGTAAAATAGCTGATTGAGAAAAGAATCAAATTACAACAAAACCTGGCTATTCTAGCCCTCGGATGAAGAAACCCTGTACCTGATCTACCCAGATCTGCCTATTGGACACTCAGATCCGGGCTAGATCTACCTACTAGTCCTCATATTTGCAAGATTTGTCTATTGGTACCTCAAATCTGCTAGATCTACCTTTTGATACCTCAGATCAGCACTAGATCTATCCACTGGTACCTCATCTTTGCACTAGATATGTCCACTGGTACCTAAAATATGCTAGATTTGCATGATGGTACCTCAGATCTGCTAGATCTGATCGCTGGTATCTCAGATCTAACTAGATCTGTCCGTTGGTACCTCAGATCTACTAGATCTTTCTGTTGGTACCTCAGATTTGCTAGATCTGCATGTTGGTACCTCACATCTGCACTACATCTATCTATTGGTACCTCAAATCTGCTAGATTTGTCCACTGGTACCTCAGATCTACTAGATCTACATGTTGATACCTCATATCTGTAGTAGATTTGTCTGTCGGTACCTTAGACCTGCTAGATGCATGACCCAAAAAATCGTACAGCCTCAGCCTCAGCCTCCCTGCTGGATAGCACAACCTCCACAATTTTTTGGTCGTTGGGTTGTTCTTCCACTTGTTGCTACTACTTGTTCTCTCCTCCTTCAAACTGAGCAAAATTCCTTCTTTGGTCTCTCTATGTCTCAACACAATGTGAGTCACTCTGTGTCTGAGCAAAATTCCTTCTTTGCTCTCTAAGTGAGTCACTAACTCTCTGTTTATTCTCCTTTCACTTTGCTTTCCTTTTATAACATTGAATTTTGACTAAATCTAACATAACCATTGATGACTAAGTCTCCATAGCCCTAATCTCTCAATGAAATTGACGGTTGAGATTAAGTCCAGATCAATGGTTGAGATTCATCTAATTCACTAATGTAAATACTTTACATTTTATTAGATTAACCACTTAATTATTAAAAGTCTATTCACTTTAATAATTAACTTTAATTAAAGTGAATTACAAAGGTCCGAAAGGACTTTTGGACAACTTCCACACGTCAGACACTAAACCTGTGCGGAAGTTCTTGTCCGATGCTAAAACATCAATAGTTAGCATTTCATAACATTATATGGTTTTATTACTTGCCTCATAGTACCTTGGGGAACATATTTTTTGTTAGAAGTGTGTCATTTCTTAGGTTAACTTGTACCACTAGATGTCTAGGCTAGATAGCGCTATCCATATCCCAACCATGCTAACCATTTTTCACCTCCCCAATATCATTCATTCCATCAACATAAAAAATTGCATCCTGGTCATTTATGGTTTCTCAAAGGTGAAAAGGAAAGATTGAAATTAAAGCCTGGATCAATAAAGCCACTAAGGCTAAGAGGTGAAGAGCCAAAGTTAAAAGCCAAATATTAAGCTTGAGCAATGCTCCTCGCTGTGAGGCCAATTCCCCTAGTCCCTAGTTTGTCTATGAATGTCTAAATAAAAGGGACTTGTTCAATAAATTGAACATGTAACTCAATGCTAAGCTCCCTCTAAATGTCTATTACAAGTTAAAAAATCAAAGCCAAATGAAGCTAGATGAATAAATAAATGAAAAATAGAACTTGTGCATGTCTAAGACTATGAGGGTCATCACATGAAATCATTCCCCCTTCCCTTTCATCATTATTACTCATTATTGCCTATCTTTCACCTAGGTACTTAGGAAATACGAGTTGTCTTAGGACTTGATGCATGTATAAGGGTTAATATTTTTCCCCGTGGTAAGACTTAGGCAAGTATTAAAACTAACCCCCTTTGTTATGTTTTGCTAAGAGATGTCACCAAGCGCTACCAATTAATGGCTTGCTAAGAGGTTAGACCCATCACTTCAAGTGGGTATTATGCATTAGGATACATGTGCAATGCCTCGAGATTCGTAACACTGCCTTGGGATCTGTGACGTTGCATTGAGATCTATGCACTCTTATATGGCCATATCTACAAACAATGAGATCCATGACATTTGCCTTGGGATCCATGTACCGCATCAAGATTGGATCTTAAAGTTACAAGATCTTATCACAATGTCTGTGCTATAGATTCCAGGGAAATTGAAACCCATGGGATCATCATAGATTTTCCAGTCAAGTTAGCTTTCAACCTAGAGTTTACCTTCAAGATGGATGTCCTAGTAATTGATGTTCCTGATGCTTAGGGAATGATTCTTTCTAGAAAATGGGGAGCCCACATGGGAGGTTGTCTAAATATGGATCTGACCTATGCAACTATCCCTTACCCTCCTCCTACAACTGAGCATTTCAGGCTCTATAGAGAAACAGAAAGAAAGTACAACATTGAAGATCCCAAAGAGCCAATGAATGAATTCATCTGCCAAATGTCTGACATGGGTAATTTCTCAATATGTTCAAACTTCCTAGCACCAGCTAAAGAAAAATTTAAGGATGAAAAGATAAGTAATAAAGCTTGGAAGATGAACTTTGATGGAGCCCACTCAAGGTTAGGAAAAGGGGCGGGGATTGTCCTAAAGTCTCCAGGGCGTGTTCATTTGTGTTTGCAGGACCTAGCTGGTGGACAGTTTTGGGAGAACAAGCCTAGTTTGGGCTTCCATGGGGCTACAAGCCCACAGGTTGGATGCCAAGGGCCCGCATGCCAGATGAGAAAGAGATGACTTGGACGGCCTTGATGATGACTTGGACGACCTAGCCTACCCATTGCCTGCCAAACGATTTGCCAAGGAGGGGCAAAACATCCCACTCTTGAGCATGACGTCATGATATTGGGGGCTAGGGCTTGGTGGTGAGGTGCCACTCATTTGCATTTGGACGTTTTGAGGAGAAGAGGGTCTTCACCATGATGAGATCACTTAGATGCTTGACACATGGCCTTGGGAGGCCCTTCCATGCTTCTACAACACCAACAACCTCCTCAAAGGGGAAAAACGTCCCCTAAAGGGGTGACGTCCTCCTAGATTAGGGTTTAATTTGTGCAAAAGACAAAATTTTAAGTGAATTGTTTAATATTGTTGTGTGAAGGGGGAAAAATTAGGGTTGTTGACCCCTAATCTTGTGTTTTACTCCTTATTTTGTGGACAAGCTATGTTAGCTAATTTTTGTATAAATATAGATCATAAGATCTCATTTTAAAAAAATAACTCTCCCTCTTGTGAGAGGCTTGGTCTGAAATTTTCTGCCTCCTTAGCTCTTTTAGCTCTTGTGCACTTGTGTATGGCTATACTTGTGAATGGTTGATGGAAGAAATGATGTGCTAGCCTTGGAAGGTTATTTTCTAGCTCTTGTGGTGGATTGTCTTAGAATTTCTCTTGATCTTGGTATGGTTTCCTACTATTATGCTATCTTTTTTTCAAGTTCAAGTGTTGCTATGCTAGGAGCTAGGTAGGAAGTATAAGGGCATACACCCCCACCATAGTCTTCACCATTCTATTGCTTCATCTCATTGATTAAGGGTTTGCTAAGAGAAGTATAAGGGCATACACCCTCTTAGCTTAAACCCTAGCTTAAAGAAACTTGCCTTGGGGAGTAAAAGGGCTTACACCCCCAAGGAGGTAGCTACTCTAAGCTCCTTGTGACTCCATTAACCCAATAGTAAAGGCACTAGTCATTGATTTATTGCATTGGGAAACGTGATTTTTGGTCATCTTTACTTCTTGCAAAGTGGATTGTTCTCCTTGTTCCTTGGGCACCTCGCAACCATTAGGGCGTCCCCATCTAGGGGGTACTTATTGCTGTTGTTACAAATTTACATCTTCAGCCATTAGGGATGCAGAAACCCTAACATACTTGCTTTAATAACTCTCTTGTCAACCATTGGTTTTTGCTCAAAGTTTGCACATTTACTCTCCTTGTCCTAGCGCACTTTTTGGCAAAGTTTGAGGGGATTTCGGTGGCTGATTTTCTGGCTGTAATACATTTAATGTTACAGCCATAAGGCTGATATAATTTGCTGCAGACAAGTGTTTACAACAGCCTTATCTTTTATGCTAAGAGTATTGGTTTTTCATCTTGATTTTAGCTAGTTATTTTCTACTTGATCTTTAGCATTTATTGAGCAACTTGTTCTTGCTGATATATATTTTCATCTATTGCTGCAAATTAGGGACAGCTAGCTTAACTTGCTGATCCAACTAACATATACTATTGCAAGGTGTGTTTTCTTGTGTCTCGGGCAAGTACAATCATCCGAAGAAGCACTATACTTGTGGGGCAGCCATTACTTGACTTACAAGGCATCTCTCCCGACCCTTCATTCCATTTAGACTTGACCTATAGGGGCTTCATTTCCATCCATCTCCATCTCCATCTCAATCCCCCTAGGGTCACCAGGATCGCCTCCCTAGAGTGACCTAGTCACCCTTCAAGTGCGGGACCTACATCAAGGTGACATTGGGTGTAGGATTCTTCCCAAGTTGTAGCACTTGTTCCGTGGTTGGGTCGGGCTTTGCCCAACCTACAACGTGTGCAATAACATGACAGTTTCCTAAAATTTAGGAACTGGATTCTATTTTTAGAAATGTCTATATTTAGCAGGTACAGTCATCATCCATGCAGTGCCAAGTGGCACCCTTAGAAATCGACATGTGGCAGAGTAAAAGTGATGTGGCATCCACCTAAGCATGGGCCACATTTTTCCATGACATGAGCATTTAATAATTAATTAATTGAGCTAAAGGGGGCGCATAACTAGGTCCCATTTCCTGTATATTACTCCTCACACTCACCTCTCCATTTGCCATGCATCACTTCCACAAAATTCGCCCCCAAATGTGTTTAAACCTTAAATCCCTAAAATTTAGGAGATTCCCTAAAAATTAGGGCGAATTTGACTTGGCCATGACTTCTCCCTAAGTGTGCCCTCTTCTCTCTCACATGTGGGTGCATTACTGAGTTAACTCTCACTTATCTCTTGCATGTCACAGTTACTTGGACTCATGGCTATTTTTGGCCAGTTTCATGCATCCATGCGCTCCATCTACCACTCCCACTCCATCTAACTTAAGCGCATGTTCCATTCACTCACTCTCTCTTTCTATTTCTCCAAGTGCACCCTCTCTTCTCTCACACATGTGGGCACATTACTTTGTCATCTCTCACTCATGTGTTTGCACGCCAATTCCACTTGGACTAAACGCTATATTTGGTCACTCTTGTTCAACCATGCGCCTATATCCCTCACTTCCACTCATTCTACACCTCATTATTCCCTCCTCTTCCTCTAGTGCGCATTCTCCTTCTCTTGTGCGCATATTCTCCTCTCTCGTGCTCATCCACCTCATCACCCACACTAGGACTTCACTCACACTTTCTTTTTTATCTCTTCTCGTGCACTTATCCTTCTATTCTTAGCCACCCATTCAACCTCTCTCCTTCTCCTTGAGATATGTGCCCCCTAAGCTATATATTGGATGCTTCATAGAGTTTCTTGGTCGGTTCTTGCAGCAACAACATAGTGTCTCTCTCATTCTTCTCTCTCTCTCTCTCTCTCTCTCTCTCTCTCTCTCTATAGTCTGGTGACTTTTCTCTGAGCAAAGGAAGCATTGTACCGGTTTTAAGCTTGCCAAGTGTGGCACAATCAACCCTCTTGTAAGCTTGATCAATAAAGAAGTGTGTTTTTTCTTCGAACTTCTGTTCTTTGCGATACTATGGTAAAATTGTGATCTGATTTGTCATTTACTGAACTGTTCATTGTGATTATTTCGAACTTTTGAACAGTTTTCTCTTATTTTCCTAGTCTAATATCATTGTGCTAACCCTGCAGGGTCCCTCCAAGCGTTAAATATCACTTTTCCTCATCGTTTTGGGCTGCCTTTACACGCTGTTCAAGACAAACAACTTGTTGTTTTGTAGGTTTTACACACAGAAATCAAACTTAAAGGCAGCAGCAAGGCACTTCAGTGTGCCTAGGGACCCCCCAGAGGCTAGCAAGCACTAGCCCAAACGGAGAGGGGTTTGACCAGTGACAATTTGGGGCCATTACCCCTTTAATTAGAAAGGTTTTCATCATTGTCCTAACACAATTATCAGCTCAATTGGAGGGTGAAAATTTGTGCTAACACTTGGGCAATTCGCACTTTCTCTCTCTTATGCTTTTTGTATGCTAGTTGCTTGTCTCTTGTGGAAGAAGTGGTGCTACTCAACAAGGTTGCTAGGAGGAGTAAAAGGGCTTACACCCTCCTAGATTTACGTTGCTAGTTGTGTTTTCCCTAGGGAGTAAAAAGGCTTACACCCCTAGGGAGGTAACACAACTAGCTCTTACAACAAGAGACCCTATAACCCAATTGATAAAGGCACTAGTCTATTTTGCATTGGAGAAATAAAATCCTTTGCATTGGAGTACGTGAAAATTAGAGATTTTGCAATTGTTCAAGTTGGAATCAATTTTGCATGCTTAAGGCATTTTTGTGCCCTAAGGACATCTAGCTTAGCCTAGTAATTCTTGCTGCTATTACAAAATAAAGCTACAGCCATTAGGGCTGCAGCAAAATCATCTTTATTTCATCTATTGATTATCTTTCTACCGCTGATATTTGTTTACAAGCTGTCATTATTAAACTATTTGTCATTGGCTATCTTTTGGGTGGATTGTTAGCTGATTTTAGTGGCTAGAATTTGTTGTTGTAGCATTTGTTTGCTACAGCCACTTGGCTGTTGTAATACTTGTTGATAACACTTAACAAACAGCCCTAAATACCATCTAAATTCTTGCTCTTTTCAGTAGAAGTTTGACTAGTTATTGCTAGCTTCGTTTCCATCATCTTATACTTGATTTTAGTGGTTTAATTTACAGATATTGGTAATTGTTTCTTATTGATTTATAGACATATATACTGCTGCAATTTGGGACGGCAAGTTTATCTTGTTGATCCCCTTGATATAAGGCTTGGTTTATGCTCATTTGTCTCGTTCCATGCAGGGCTAACGTTGTTTTGCAGGTGACTATTGGCAACCATTTACCCTTCCACAAGACACGTTCTCAAGCCATCCTTCATCTCCAATCTTGACCTTTAGGGGATCCATCCTTTATCATTTCACTTTTCATCTCAATCCCCCAAGGGTCACCGGGAATCCCCCTTTGTGGTGACTTATCATCACTAAAGTGAAGGGAGTGTCTATCTTGTTGATTTTTCTAATTTTCAGATCTGATAATTATTATCTTATGATTTCAAACAGATTTCAATGCCACTGTTATCATAGAATAATTACACACTGAAAATTTCAACTTAAATAAAACTGCAGTGGAAATAACAAAATCACAGAGAGATGGCAATCCATAATAGACACAATATTTATCCTCGAAAAACCTGAACTCGAGAGAGAAACCCAGCAAACATTTATCTAGAAGAAATTTAATCCAAGTTCACAAATACATCACCAGAAAAATGAAGAATCCAAGCACATAGAAAGTTGTGCCCTAATGTGAGGAAGAACCCTCGAGCATGACGCATCACTAGACAAAGATAGCGCAACTGGTAACAGGCAACTAGCAACTGCTACTGCAACTGTAACTAGAAACTGCACCCGCAATTGTAACTGGCAACTGCAACTGTAACTAGCAACTGCAACTGTAGTTGCAACTGTAACTAGTAACTACAATTGGCACGAAGCAACTGGGCAATGTGCACTAGAAGAGGAGAGCTGATGAGATGTGTAATAATGAAATGAACTTGCCTTTATTTATGCTAGTCAAGTCACCTTATTTTACTAGCAAGGTCGACTTGTCATTTTTTTTTCTTTTAACTTTATTTTATTTCTTTTGTTGCTTTTACAAGTGTTTCTTCAATGCTTCAATGTTGTCGACTTGATCTTCTTGTCTTCTATTTTCTTCTTGTGCTTTCTAGATTCTTCATCAATGGTTTCTTTGTATTTTCTTATGGAGAATGACTTCCCGAAGTTGCAAAACTTCAACACTCCCTCTCAACGAGGGAGACATTCTTCTGTCATAGAAAAGTTTCTTCAAGAGCCATGTTGATGATCCATCTCCACACAGTTGTGTCTATCACCTCGAGTCTCAATCAAGACCACACCTAGACCATTCACCTCCACAAGTACAACCTTGTGAATGAATGTCACCACAAGTAAACCCCTGTGAGTGAATCTGCCATTCTCCATTGGTTAAACTACCAATCCTGGGAGAATGACGTTCGATGTTATCTGACATGTGTAAGTACCTCAAGCACCTCGAATCCACAGGTAAACTCCTATAAGTAAGGACTACGCTTGGGCCCATTTACCCTTGAAGTAAATGTATCCTTCTCCCTAGGCCATATCTGGGAGAAGGTCTGCTCGATGCTTACATGGGCCACTCACCACCACAAGAACACCCTGTTGATGATTGCAGCTATGTGAGACATTCTCCAAGACACAAACCTGAGAGAAAGCCCCTGAGAGGGGTGTGTGGTTCCTATTTGAGACAGAGTTGGAACGTAGAGATCGCTTCCTTCTTACAGAGAGTTGAGAAGAACTCCAGATGATTCTCCTGTGTAACGCAGTGAGAAAGGAGATCTGCAGAGTTGGACGTGCATGTGGTTGAGCACAAGGTAAACGTGTGAATTCCCAAAGAGCCGAGTGCATCGTCACAAGAAAAGATGAAGATGATGTATTAGCCTCCTCTGAGAAGAGATTTGATGATGAACTCTAGATGACTCTCCTCTGTAATGCAGTGGGAAAGAAGATTTGTTTAGTGGACGTGCCTGTGGACAAGCACAAGTGAACGTGATCCTAGTGGTTGAGAACTAGTGAGAGTGGTTCTCCTTTGTAATGTAGTGAGATAGAGATATGGACATCCCTATGGATGTGCCCCTAGTGGCTGAGCACTAGTGGGTGTATTAGATCCCTTGCTATATTGTTCAAGAGTCGGACTTGCTTGTAACCCTGATTGTAATGTAAAGGGTACAAGTCGGCCCCACCTTAATGTATTTGATAATTAATGTAAAAGATAATTAATCTGGTTATTATTAATTATATTGTGAGTTAAAGAGGTCGGCCCTATTGTGCCAATAGACACTTTTGTCGACAGGTCAAGTCTAATATAAGTAAAGGTAGATTCCCCATTGAGGAATCATATCTTTTGTGTGAGTTTGGAAATTTCAGCAAGTACATCTTCTTGGGAAAAGTGCGCACCTCTCTTGAGCGCTAGTTTTCTAGGGTTTGCAAGCACCCTCTTGTGTGCTAGGTTTTCTGGGTGGTGAAGGTCTTTCTTTTAAAGAATATAGCAAAGGATTTGGTTGGGTTTTCTTCCCTTGTTGAGAAGGGTTCCCCATGATACTTCTTGTGTTCTTGTGCATGGTGTTTCTTCTTGTGATCTTGGTTGTTGCAACATTATTGGTTATGGTTAAGTTAAATGCTTAAATGGAATGAACTTCATGCTTAACCTTGTCTATTGAAAAACCAACACACCCTTGTGAGTGAGTGTCACTTATAGGTAAACCCCTGTAAGTGAATCAGTCATTCTCCACTGGTTAAACTACCAATCCTGGGAGAACGACGCCCGATGCAACCACACACCGGAGGAACACTAGCACCTCGAGTCTTCTGTCCTTCAAAGATTGTGCCTAGGCCATTCACCATAGGTACACCCTTGTGAGTGAATGTCTACCTTGTTATCCCCTAGCCTAGGAATAACTAAGGAGATCACGTCTCGAATCCCACGAGACCTAAACATTGAGTACCGAGAGCCAAACGACTTGAGCATGGCCCCGAAGGACCCCTCTTTTCTTCAGTGCAGTCCACTTATCACCATCAGTAGTATCCATCCCACCAGCCTGGTCCTGAAGTAGCGGTGAGTCTTACTCCATGAGGTAATGAGTCTGAATATCATGGCATTTATCACTCTGATTTTGAAGCACTTGAATATGTTGTATTGAATCCTTCTTCATTTCATGACGTTTGCTTGGAAATTATGCTCTTTACCTCGTTCATACCTAGAAGGGTAACATGGTGCCCTAGTAAGTTGATTTCCCTTTAGGATGGGTTGCTACTGGGTGGGTCTATGAAAATTCATCGTTTGTTCCCTCCATACTTACCATTTTCCATCTTTATTCCTTTCATCTCCCTCGTCCTTGTTTGGGAATTGGGATTGGTTACACTAGAAAGGGTTGTACCTTTACCTTGTGGGAAGAAGGGAATAAAGGCCCAAAGGGTAAAAGTAGCTAGCAAGAGTTAAAAGCCAATGTTGAAACCTTCGAGATGCTTCGCCCAAGGATCCCCGAGAAAGCAGTAAAAAGCTTCTCAGTAAGAAAAGGGGACCCATAAGATAATATAAACACTCAAGGTATTAGTTGATGGATAGGGGGTCTCATCATGAGCCGACCTATTATGACCATGGGCATGTAGCGGTATGACATTACCATTTATCTGGTCACCAAACCAGGGTAATGGCTCTTGGTGGAATAGCAAAGAGAAAGAGGGTCTCATCACGAACCAGCCTTCTCATTTCCGTGAAATGTTTGTGGATAACACTGTCACCTCTTGTCATCAAGCCACAACAGTGGCCCTCAACTATTCCCTTGAAGCACAAAAGAAAAAGATCAAAAGAAATAAAGCTAAGAATAAAAAGGCAATGAATGGGCTAGGAAACAATTGCATTTATGACAAGGTGCAACTCGCCCTCTACAAAGGCACTCACAGGTAAGACTTTGCATTTCTCTATTATTACATGCACCCATGCCCAAACACTTACCCTAAGTTGCAGGAAATGCCCCCCCCCCCCTGTTTCGGGCAAGAAACCGGTACGAAACTCGAAAACCGGTACGGTACAGCCAGGAAACGCCCCTGGTCGTACCATACGACGTTTCTCGATTTGGAAATGTCGTACGGTACGGCCAGCGTTTCGGGCGTCTTTGAGACGAAATAAGAAAAAAAGGGGGGGGCATGGGACCCCCAAACAGTCAAATATATTTTTTTTTGCATTTTCTATGTTTTTCTTGCATCATTATTGCATTTTTTTTGCATCATTATGTTTTTCTTGCAATATAATATCTTATTTTAAAAAAAACTATATATACATATATATTTTTTTTTATTTTTTTATATACGGCGTTTCCCCGGACGTTTCCATTTTTGGGGGGCCTGTTTCGTACTATCCCGGTTTCGGAAACTTGGAAACGTTTTCGCGTTTCGTGCAACTTAGCACTTACCCCATGCCACCTCATACACTCACATGACTTGGATTAGATCCCACCTGGGAAACACAGCAAACTTAAGAGAGGTTAGCCCAATAGGACACCCTAATACCTTCTCCAAACCTAACTCATCAAGTTGCATAACGTCTTTGAGCATTTGTCTGGGTTAAGGGGGGGTTTGATGCCCATGTTTGGGTAATTTAATCATTGGATGTGATTTACATGCTATGATCCCTGTGACTTATGAACCCCTGGAGGGCATACTTGTTGTTGTTGCAGGACCTTTCCCGATGGACAGGTACATATGAGGGAATGATTAGCTCGGACCTTCATGGGGGCTTAAAGCCCACAGATGGATGCTGCAACCCCAGCCAGGGGTAAGAAGAAATTGAAGATTTGCACCGGGAAAAAGAAGAACATTGCCTTCGGAGGCACCCTGGCAGACCTAGACCCAAGGGGACCTTGCTCTTCCACATGGATGTTGGCCCTTGAGGGCCCTGGACATCACCATCATGACCCTAGACGTCATCCAGAGCTAGGGTTTTCATTTTGGAGGCATTTATGAGCCTGGTGGCACGTGTGGGCATCATCTGGGGCCTCTGGAGGCCAAGCGCCCTACATTTTTAGCTCAACGTTCCAACTTTAGGCCTCAACGTCACCCTAGAAGGGCATGACATCACCCTTGGAGGTGTCCTTGGATGCAAATTAATTTTAATTATGTCAAATTTGAATTTTATTTTAAATTGGCCAGGTCGGCCTTATTTTTTACCTAAAATTAATTAAAGGTCAAAGTTTTGTATAAATAAGCATAAAGTACATTCATTTTTAACATCACAACTTCTCATACAAGAGAAGAGGTCTGAAATTTGCGCCCTAGTGAGGGCTATTTGCTGAAATTGTGAGGCGCACTCTAGTATAAGGCTATTTTTTGCAACTTGGATCAATCTTGAAAGTTTGTATGGTGATCTTGCATGGTATTTTCATGATTATTCTTGGTGCAAGTAAATAAAATCTGCATTTTTTGTCATCTATTGAATGGTTTGTGTATGGTTTTATTTGCTCATACAAGATTATGAAATTGCATGGTATACTTAATGCTTGAAGTAAGGAACTTAAAGTTCTACTTTCTTACTTTCAATTTGCCAAGCTTTTCATTGAATTGATCTAGTAACTAGTGAAACCCTGGAGCCCTAAATTGCTAGCACTCTAAGTATTTTGACTTAATTATCTTTGCATAAGTTTTACTCCATAAGAAGCCTAAGGAGAGCAAGGTGTTAGAGCCTAGAACTGTCTACACCCTAGCATCTTGTCTCTTGAGGTCAATGCATTGGGGGGACTTAAGTTATTACTTCTCCTGTGCATTTTCCTTCTTAGACTTTTGTGCATTATCAAATTGATTTGCAGCCTTAGAAGAAGCCATCCACTTTGACTCCATAAGCCCTAAAAGGCACTAGTTCTTGCTTCTTTCTTGTTGAAGGATTGATCAAACACTCAAACACTTTTCTCCTAAGCTTTTACTAACTATCTCTAACCCTAGTTTAGCCTAGATCACTAACTTATTTGTTGTTGTTATAAATGTTTGCTACAGCCATCTAATTGCATCAAATTTTCTGCATACTCAACATTAATTGCTAGCTAATCATTTCAGAAATTGCTTGTGACAAGTTATTATCATTCTACATAGTCAATGCTATCTTTTCATTGTCTTTTCAAGCTTTTCTGAGGAGTATTTGTTGCAGTTGTTACATTTTATCAATTGATGTTGTAAACTTATTAACTGTTGCAATTTTATATCACTATCTATTGTCTACTAATGTATTATTATAATATTTGTACTTGGAATTATTGTATATGCATGCTATATTGTCTTGTTCCGGGCAGGTACATCAAGCACTTCATTAACCTCATCTTTTAGACACGGACTTAGTGACTTTGGTAACCAGTGAGGGGGGAATATATCTTAACCATAACCTTAATTTTCCAACCCTTTGGGTTACTGGGGATGTCTCCCCTGGAGTAGACCCTGCCTATCCCTAAAAAGTTGGGATTTCCTATTAAGGTGACAGTGATAGGATATCTTGTTTGTTACATCAATCTCCCTTACTTGCCTTGGGCTTTGGGCAAGTACAGATTGCACGATAACATACCCAATGCTACCTCCTGGAGAACCATCAGCACCTCGAGTCTTTTGTCCTTCGAAGACTACGCCAGAGCCATTCTCCATTGGTCAAATCACCATGACCAATCCTAGGAGAATGTCTGCTCGATGTTGCTCAAACATCAACACTCCCTCTCAGCGAGGGAGACATTCTGCATCATTCGAAGCTTGTCCCTGAAGTAAACAAACTTCGCTCTAGACAGAGGCTTGGTGAGAATGTTCACAATCTGCTCATTTGTGGATGTGTACTAGAGCTTCACTGCTCCCTTCTGCATCATGGCTCGGATGATCCGCAATCTGCTCATCTGTGGATATGTACTGGAGCCTCACTGCTCCCATTTGCATCATGTCTCGAATGAAGTGATTTTTGATCTCAAGCTCCTAATCAAATAGTCCTGTAAGAAGTTTCTAAAGCCACACTACTTATGACTTGTGACACTGGTTGCGATATACTCCGTCTACTCCATCTATGTTGTACTGAGTGCTACAGAAACCTGCTTCTCAGCTTATCCCGGAAATCGTCACTGATCCCAAGCTGAAGTAGCACCCCGAGGTGCTCAATCTGCCTACTGCACTCCCTGCCCAATCGGAATCCGTATATCCCTGCAGCCTCACTTCACCACCTGAGACAAACCATATCCAACTATACCATGTTGGTACCTCTGCACATGCTTCGCTGCAACCCAATGGAACTGCCTTGGCTTCAACCAAATGTTGGCTCAAGGTGCTCTCTACAAAGCAAATATTTGGCCTAGTGTTAACCAAGTACATCAAGGATCCAATCCACTTCCTGTACATCGTGGGATCCATCAAATCTGAATCTGAAGCAGAATCACTCTACTTCTTTAGATTTGTCTCCATAGGTGTAGCCATGGATTTGCAGTCCATCATATCGAACCTCATTAGTATCCCCTGACTGAGGAAGATCTCATCCGATCTATGTCACACCTCTAATCCCAAGAAATAGTACATCTGGTCAGGATCCTCCACCTCGAACTCTGAGGCCTGTTCTAGAGCAAGTTGTAGGTTGGACAAAGCCCGACCCAACAACAAAGCAAGTGCTACAACTTGGGAATCCTACACCCAATGTTACCTCAATGTAGGTCCCGCACTTCAAGGGTGACTAGGTCACTCTAGGGAGGCAATCCCGATGACCCTAGTGGGATTGAGATGGAGATGGAGAGAAATGGAAGTGAAGCCCATAGAGGTCAAGTCTAAGTGGAATGAAAAGTGGCAAAAGATGCCTTGTAAGTCAAGTGATTGTTGCCCCAAAAGTATATTACTTCTCCAAATGATTGTACCTGCCCGAGACACAAGAAAATCCAACTTGCAATGATATATGTTAGTATGGATCAGCAAGTTAAGCTTGTTGTCCCTAATTTGCAGCAACAGATGACAGTTTATATCAGCAAGTAAGACATTCAAATCAGCATGTAAAACATAAGATCAATCAACAATATTATCAATGAGTATGGCAATCAAGTATGACTGAAAAATGACACTTTAAGGCTGAATAAAGCAAGTTGTTATAACATGTATTTTCTGCAGAAAATTGCAACCTTATGGCTGTAGCATTCAATGGCATGCAGCAGCCAAATCAACCATGGAAAAGTGCCAAGAAGTAGACCAAAAGGTGTGCCCTAGTTAGTAGACTAGGTGAGTGAAGTTAGAGAGCTAGTCTAGGGTTAGTTTAGGAGTTAAGAGTGTGTTAGTAGCTAGCGTTATGCAGCCCTAATGGCTGTAGGTTAAAGTTTGTAACAGCAATTAAAGTGTTGAAATAATGTAATTGCGAAGAGCATTCTTATTATTTTGTTATTGGATTAAATCCCCATTGTGGATTAATCATGTCATTATTATTATTTTTATTATTAGATTAATCCCCATTGAGGATTAATCAAGTCGGTAATTG
>ML779564.1:334277-361000 GCA_009831015.1 Picea engelmannii
CACGTCTCATCATTAATATTATCAGACATATGCATAAAAACCCTGATATATCATCCAATAGCTCAAAAATATTACAAAGACCTACAATACAAGGCTGAAGAAAAAGACAAGACACCCTATTGGGCTAGTATCCATAAGGAAAGTCTCCAAGGGGTATCATCCAAGCCATGTAGAACGAGGTGATGTGGATAAGGGATGTCCAGACATACGGGTAGAGTGAAAGACAAGGGTGCATGATATTACCTGTGGGTGCCTTTGTAGAAGGCGAGCTATACCCGTCATGGATGCAAATTTTTCCAAGCCCTTTCTTGCCTTTATTCTTTCTTTTCTTTATTTGTTTTTTCCTTTATTTATTTCAAGGACTAACTAGAGGACACTGCCTTGGCGTGGTGACCAGAGCTGGCAGTGTTACCCACAAGCACTTTCACAGAGATGATAAGATTGGCTCGTGATGAGACCCCCTTTCCCTTGGCCATGCAACCAAAGGTCATTGCCCTGGCGTGGTAACCAGATAGTGGCAATGTCATGTTGTTAGGTACCCATGAACATAATAGGTTGGCTCGTGATGAGACCCCCTATCCTCTTGGCTAGGTCTTGTTTTGTTATTTTTCTTAGGGTCCCTCTTGTTTCTTGCTAAGAGGCCTTTTATTGCCTTCTCGGGGATCCCTGGGCGAGGCATCTCTAGGTTTCATTTTTATGGCTTTTATCTTTTACCAGCTACTTTTACCTTCTGGGCCTTTAGCCCCTTCTTCCCACGAGATAAGGTGCAACCCCACAAACAGATCATCCTAATGCCCGGACTAGGGGAATGGGACAAATGAGCGGGAGATAAGATGAAAAATTGATGATATGATGGGAGCGGACGATGGCTCTTCAGAAATCCCCCCGGTGGCAAACCAAAACCTATGGGTATAGGCTTGCTAGGACACCCTGTCAATCCCCTCAACAATGGTCAAGTGGGTCAATGTAAGATCCAAGCAATTGTTAGAAATAAAAGGAGTAAGATGCATATATCTAAAGGTTATAATGATTAAAAGTGACACATACCATGATACCTGGACCAATTACCTCATGGAACAAGAGCCTTCTCCGATACAAGACCAAGCCGATGGTGATGGATGTTGTTGTTGCTGACAAGACAAATCTGATGAAAGAAGAGAAGGATGGGCCTTCCAGGGCCATGCTCAAGTCAATCCTGCTCTCGATACCCCATGTCTAGGACCTGTGGGCCTCGAGACATGATCTCCTAGTTATCCCTAGAAATCAAGGATAACACTCCTCACTATCAATCTCCATATGAGACTCTTTGTATCCCACAAAGGTACCCTTCTTTCCAGAAGTTTCTAACTTCGTCCTCTTCTCCTTCGGTACATGGATATATGTTGTCATTGAAGATTTTTTGAGGTCCTATGGACTGCCCAACAGGCCTGTCATTTGACCACTTGTTGGGCACTATGTTTGGGTACTTTCAAACTGTTTTTCTTGTTGTTTTAAGACAGCCTTCTTGTTGTTCAAAACAGCCCACTAAATCTGAATTTTGCCCTCTCAAAATCTGCCCACAAATTTTGGTTTGATTCTCTTTAATGCCTCTTGTTATAAGGATTGATTATGGATGGTTTTGGCTATCCAAGTTAGCCTTCAATAACATGCATTAAACATCAAACACACCTCTTGTATCTTTAACAACCTACAACTGAAAATACTTAGCAAACATGACAAATGAACACACGTAGTTTTTGGTCAACGTGACCCTGGAAAAACCCCCATGGGGAAAATCAGTAAGAGATAGATATATATATATGGAGATCTGAAAGCAAATGCTACAACAAGTAAATACACAAGGAACTCGATACAATCCAAGCTTATCCTCAAGCTTGTAATGGAGTTCCTCAAACTTGTGCTTGCTAGCCTTAGAACAAGGCGCCATTTGCCTAAGTGCACCCCCTTCACTTTGCTAAGTCTTTGCCTTTGCCCACTTGTAGAATGTGCCTCCCTTAAAGATGCCTTGTGATCTTTGATGAAGCCCTTAAGCAAGTGTGCCCCTTCACTTTGGTGCACCCTCCTTTTGCTCAAGCCTCAACACTTACACCCCCTCTTTGCGTGTGCCCTCCTCTCACACAAAACACCTCCTTCTACCAAGATTGCCTCCTCGCAATATTGGTGCGACCTCTACAAGCATTGTCTTGAAACTTGTGCCCATTGCTTGACTCCTTGCACACTCTATCACACAAGTGTGCCCTCCTCTCAAGCAACCTTCTCCAAGATAGATTGTGCCCTTAGCTTCCTACTAATGCATCTTCAAGCTCTTGCGCATCTCTCCTCCATGATAACTCTCATGAATTTTAGTTCGCCCACTTTGAAGCCTTATGCCCTCCTCATCTCAAGGAACCCATGCTCAAACTTTCCTCTCCATACCATGTGCCCTTCTCCTCTCAAGAAAATGTGCCCTCCATGAAAGCTCCTCAAGAACTTGCGCCCTTTGCTCCTTGAAACCCTCACTTCCTCTCCTCCTCTTCACTCAACTCTCTCAAGTGAATAATGAATATCTTCCTTACCCTTTTGCCTCCTTTAGCCTTCCTTAGGCCAAACCTAAAAGATCAATGGCTTAGATTAGATCTACCCAAGTCTCATCAAAGGGTGAGATCACTTCTCATAAATCTCACTTAGAACCCCACTTTACTTAAGTTTCCATAGTTTGCTTTATGTCTATTAATTCACCCACTTGTGAATTAATTGTCACTTTATGACTTAAGTGACAAATTTCACTTTATGACTTAAGTGAATAAAGTCAATGTGAAATTAGAACATAAAGTAAAGGTATAAGGGTAATAGTCTCCCCCTTTGTGTTTAGAGACTCACAAACACAAGGGGACCAATTTCCAAGGTACCCAAATCTCAACAGTCATGTCCACAAATCCATGTATGGGTAGTCTGCTTCATGTCTCAAATCAGAGACCATCTAACCTTTTGCCACCTACAACCGTCACTATAGCTCCTTCTTAGAGCTATCACATGTGACCTGCCCGGAACAAGAACAAGAACAACACTCTTCTAGTGTTGTGACCAATCATTCCTCCACGGTAACATGCCCGGAACAAGAACAAAACAAGAACATCAACCTCCATGGAATTTAACCTTGCCAAAAGGGGTTGGAACCATTGTAATGTCCATAGGGTTACTAGGATAGGAAAGAAATCAATTCAACTTGTGAACTAGTACAACATTAGTACTAAACAGTGAGCATTTACATAATGATTATCGTACCTGCTATGGCACAAGTTGTAGGTTGGGCAAAGCCCGACCCAACCAAGGAACAAGTGCTACAACTATGGGAATCCTACACCCGATGTCACCTCAATGTAGGTCTCGCACTTCAAGGGTGACTAGGTCACTCTAGGGAGGCAATCCCGATGACCCTAGGGGGATTGAGACGGAGATGGAGGGCAGTGGAAAAGAAGCCCCTAGAGGTCAAGTCTAGATGGAAAGAAAGGTAGAGAGAGATGTCTTACAAGTTAAGTAATGACTGCCCCATAGGTATATTGTTTTTCCGGATGAGTGTACCTGCCTGAGACACAAGAAAAGACACTTTGCAACAGTATATGTTAGTTGGATCAGCAAGTTAAGCTTGTTGTCCCTAATCTGCAGCAGTAGATAAAAGTATATATCAGCAAATAAATGATACTAGAAGCTGTTCAATAAGTGCTAGAGATCAAGTAGAAAATACAAGAGAAAGACTAGCTAAACTCAAGATGAAAAGCCAAAACTCTAGCACAAAAGATAAGGTTGTTGTAAACACTTGTCTACAGCAAATTATATCAGCCTTATGGCTGTAACATTCAATGTATTACAGCAAGAAAATCAGCCAATGAAATCCCCTCAAACTTTGCCAAAAAGTGCACTAGGACAAGCAGAGTAAGTGTGCAAACTTTGAGCAAAAACCAATGGTTGATAAGAGAGTTATTAAAGCAAGTAAATTATGGTTTCTGCAGCCTTATGCAATTTTGTAACAGCAGCAATAAGTAGCCCCTAGATGGGGACGCCCTAGTGGCTGTGAGGTGCCCAAGGCACAAGGAAAACAATCCGCTTAGCAAGAAGCAAAAATGACCGAAATTCACGTTTCCCAATGCAATAATTTTATATCTTCAATGCAACAAATCAATGACTAGTGCCTTTACTATTGGGTTAATGAAGTCACAAGGAGCTTAGCGAAGCTACCTCCTTGGGGGTGTAAGCCCTTTTACTTCCCAAGGCAAGTTTCTCTAAGCTAGGGTTTAAGCTAAGAGGGTGTATGCCTTTATACTTCTCTTAGCAAACCCTTAATCAATGAGATGAAGCAAGCAAAAATGGTGAAGACTATGGTGGGGGAGTATGCCCTTATACTTCCCACCTAGCTCTTAGCATAACACAACTTGACTTGAAATAAATGATAGCAAGAGAGTAAAAACCATACCAATATCAAGAGAAATGCTAAGACAATTCACCACAAGAGATAGAAAGCATCATCCAAAGCTAGCGCTAGGCCTTCCTCCATCAACCATTCATAAAATTAGCCATAAGACAAGTGCACAAGAGCTAAAAGAGCTAAGGAGGCCGAAAATTTCAGAGCAAAGCCTCTCACAAGAGGAGAGTTCTGATTCAAAATGAGATCTTATGATCTTTATTTATACAAAAATTAGCCAACATGGCTTGTCCACAAAATAAGGAGTAAAACACAAGATTAGGGGTCAACAACCCTAATCTTGCCCCATTAACACAATAATATTAAACAATTCACTTAAAATTTCATCTTTTGCACAAATTAAACCCTAATCTAGGATGACGTCACCCCTTTAGGGGACGTTTTGCCACTTTGAGGAGGTCGTTGGTGTTGGAGAAGCATGGAAGGGCCTCCCAAGGCCATGTGTCAAGCATCTAAGTGATCTCATCATGGTGAAGACCCTCTTCTCCTCAGAACGTCCAAGTGCAAACGAGTGGCACCTCACCACCAAGCCCTAGCCCCCAATATCATGACGTCATGCTCAAAAGTGAGACGTTTAGCCCCTCCTGGGCAAATCGTTTGGCAAGCAATGGGTGGGCTAGGTCATCCAAGTCATCATCAAGGCCATCCAAGTCATCTCTCTCTCATCTGGCATGTGGGCCCCTGGCATCCAACCTGTGGGCTTGTAGCCCCATGGAAGCCCAACCTAGGCTTGTTCTCCCAAAACTTTCCACCAACTAGGTCCTGCAAACACAAATGAACACGTCCTCCAAAGATCTCAAGTCATAACATCATGATAAGTGGATCCAGTCAATAAATAAGCCATCTAAGCATGTGCATCAAAGATTACTATATCAAACAATTAACAACTCAAAGACACTATGCGACTTGTCAAGCTCAAGTATGGGAGGGTTGACGAGGTGTCCTATTCGGTAGATCTTGCCCTAGGTCAAGGAGAGCCTCCAAGAGGTCCCTTTCTAAGCCATGTAGAGTGTATGAGGTGGATGGGGTCAAGACTCAACGGGCATAGGGCTCATGACATACTAGGGGTCGTAGTGCCTCATTCATGGGTGCCTTTGTAAAGGGTGTGTGGTACCTTCGTCCACAATGCACTTTTTCCAAGTCCATTATTTGCCTTTTATCTTTCTTTCTTTATATTTTCTTTAGCACACGGAGAGGTTGAAGGTCACTGCGCTAGCATGGTGACCAGATGGTGGCAATATCACCTACAAATGCCTAATGGAAATGAGAAGGTTGGCTCGTGATGAGACCCCCTTTCTCTTAGCCATGCAACTGAGAGTCACTGCCCTAGTTTGGTGACCAGATAATGACAATGTCATACCACTAGATATCCATGGACGTGATAGGTCGGCTCGTGATGAGACCTCCTATCCTTCAATCTACCTTTCAAGCATTTCTTTGTTATGTTATGGGCCCCCATTTATTCAGAGATAAGTGTTTTATTGCTTTCTTGGGTGATCCTTGGGCGAAGCATCTCGAAGGTTCATATATGGCTTTTATCTTTTACCCAACACCAACCCCTCTGGGCCTTTAGCCCCTTCTTCCCATAGAATGAGGGACAACCCCTTCTTGGGTCAATACACCCTAAAATCCCAAGAGATAAAGAAACGGAGGGGGAAAACGATGGAAAATGGTAAGTATGGTCAGGAACGGTACAATGGCTCATTAAGGGATTTCCCAGCAACAAACCCATTCCCAAAGAAGACCACTTACTAGGGCACAATGTCAACCACCAAGGTGAATCAGGGCAAAAGGTATAATGTCCAAGCACATATCATGAAATCTAGAGCAATCTAAGATACGACATAATCAAATGGCTTAGGTATTGAAATGATGCTCACCATAATACTGACTTGTACCTCATGGAGCAAGGCCCACTGCCTTCCGGAAGCCAACTGGTGTGGTGGATGCCATATGTAAACCTGTGACCATCTATGGTGGTGAGTGGATTTTCCATCTGTGCAAAGGGTATTGTTGGTCATGTAGTCTCTCGGCACTCCATATCTGCAACCCGAGGGCCTCGAGACATCATCTCCTTAGTTATCCACAAAATGGGGATAACAGTACCAACAATATTCAAGTGTTACTAAACATTTAATAGCAAAAGTACTCAGTAGTAATAGACCTCTAAAGGTTGTTGTCCCAGTTATAGCATTCACTTAAGATGCAGCAATATAAAATATGTAACCTGATATGCAAACCTGAAGTCTTTTCGTTGTTGTTCCATTTGATTTCGAGTTGTCTTACACTGTAGGGACATCACCACTACTGCCTCCAACTCTTAGACTATCCACCATCTTGACAAAAAGAAATCACAAAATCTGAAACAAGAGGTTCAATGTCCAGGAAAATGTCAACAAGCCTGAAAACCCTAAAATTTCAACTTTGACGAAATGTCAATCTGAGAGCACCAGTAGGTGTGCTACGGCAAGGCGAGTTGCTCTATGGTAAAATTTGTCCCAACGACTTGCAATGAATGCTCAACGAGCTTGACAAAACTGTGCAGTGGCAAATCTCAACAAAGCTTTGATACCATGTTGATTTTTCTAATTTCCAGATCTGATAATTATTACCTTGTGATTTCAAACAGATTCCAATGCCATTGTTATCATAGAATAATTACACACTGAAAATTTCAACTTAAATAAAACTGCAGCAGAAATAACAGAATCACAGAGAGATAGCCATGCACAATAGACATAAGATTTATCCTGAGAAAACCCGAACTTAGGAGTAAAACCCAACAAACTTTTCTCTAGAAGAAATTTAATCCAAGTTCACAAATACATCCCCAGAAAAATGAAGAATCGAAGCACATAGAAAGTTGCGCCCTAGTGTGAGGAGGAACCCTCAAGCATGGTGCATCACTAGACAAAGATAGCACAATTGGTAACTGGCAACTCTAACTGACAACTGCAACTGCAACTGCAACAGTCACTGGCAACTACAACTGCAACTATAACTGGCAACTGCAACTGGCACGAAGCAACTGGGCAATGCGCACTAAAAGAGGAGAGTTGATGAGATGTGTAATAATGAAATGAACTTGCCTTTATTTATACTAGTCAAGTCACCTTATTTTATTGGTTGGGCCGACTTGTCATTTTTTTGTCTTTTAACATTATTTTGTTTCTTTTGTTGCTTTTACAAGTGTTTCTTCAATGCTTCAATGGATCTGACTTGATCTTCTCGTCTTCTATTTTCTTCTTGTGCTTTCTAGATTCTTCCTCGATGGTTTCTTTGCATTTTCTTATGGAGAATGACTGCCCGAAGTTGCAAAACTTAAACATATCTAAGGTGGCAGTGGGTAGGTACTCCCATGGTTGTCACACCTCCATGGATTGGGTTGGGCTTTGTCCAATCTACATATTGTGTGATAACAAACCTTAAATAGATGACGATTTATATACACAAAGTACTATATTGTGTCAAATATTTGACAAATACATACTAGCATATATACAAATGTGTTTATACATACATGTGTATGTATGTAAAAACATGTGTGTACACACATACATATAATTACATTATTCCACCATTTTCCTTGTTTTAATTAACTATAACTTCCACATATACCAAGAGAATTTGCAAAGTTGAGATACATCATAATCTTTGTTTATTGCCTTCTTATTAAAAATTTAGTTATAGTTTAACATGATCATTTAGCTTGTCAATTGGTATCCCCTATCATAGGGCTAACTGAGGAGATTATGTCTCGAGGCCCACAGGTCCCAAACATGGAGTACCGAGAGCCATATGACTTGAGCTTGGCCCTAGAGGGCCCATGTTTTCTTCAGCGCCTCCTATCTATCAGCAGCAGCAGCATCCATCCCATCGGCCTAGTTCTGAAGTAGCAGTGGGTCTTGCTCCATGAGGTAATGAGTCTAGGTATCATGGTATGTGTCACTCTGATTCTCAAAACATTTGAATGTGTGCATTGAATTCTCTTTTGTTTTATGACGTTTGCTTGGAAATTATGCTCTTTAACTTGTCCATACCTGGGGGGGATGACAGAGTGCCCTAGTAAGTTGGTTCCCTTAGGGATGAGTAGCCACTGGGTGGGTCTATGAAAGGTCATCGTCCATTCCTTCCATACTTACCACTTTTCATCATTATCCCTCTCATCTTTCCCCTACATTGGTTCGGGCGTTGGGTTTGCCAAGCTAGTAAGGGTTGTACCTTGCCTTGTGGGAAGAAGGGGCTAAAGGCCCAGAGGGTAAAAATAGCTGGCAAAAGTTAAAAGCCAAGATGAAACCTTGAGATGCTTCGCCCAGGGATCCCCGAGAAAGCAATAAAAGGCTTCTCAGCAAGAAAAAGGGGGGGACCCGTAAAATAAAATAAAACTCAAGACCTAGTTGGTGGATAGGAGGTCTCATCATGAGCCGGCCTATTAGGTCCATGGGCATGTAGCGGTATGACACTACTATTCATCTGGTCACCAAGCCAGGGTAGTGGCTCTTGGTGACATAGCCAAGAGAAAGGGGGTCTCATCACGAGCCAGCCTTCTCATCTCCGTGAAATGCTTGTGGGTAACATTGTCACCATTGGTCACCACGCCAGGGCAGTGCCCTCCAGCTATTCTCTTGAAAGAAAAAACAAATAAGACAAAGAGTAAAAAGGCATTGAATGGGCTAGGAAACAATTGCATCTATGACAAGGTGCAGCTCACCCTCTACAGAAACACCCACAGGTAAGACCTACATTTCCCTGTTATCATTGCACCCCTTGCCCAAACATCCCCTACACCATCTCATGCATTTACATGACCTAGATTGGTCTTCACTTGGAAACACCCCACACCTGAAGAGGATTAGACCAATAGGACATCCTGAGACCCTCTCCAAACCTAGCTTGTTAAATAGCATAACATCTTTGAGCACTTGTCTGGGTAAAGGGGGGTTTGATGCACATGTTTGGGTAACTTGATTATTAGATGTGATTGAAATTGCTATGATCCCTGTGACTTATGAGCCCATGGAGGGCGTACTTGTTGTTGTTGCAGGACCATGCCCGACGGACAGGTACATATGGGGAGATGATTAGCTTGGACCTCCATAGGGCTAAAAGCCCACCAGATGGATGCTGAGACCCCAGCCAGGGGCAGAGGGATATCGGATGCTTGCACCAGAGAAAAGGGAGGATGTTCCACCAGAGGCACTTTGGCAGACCTGGACCCAGGGGGGTCTTGCCCTCCCACCATGACATTGGCCCTTGAAGGCCCCTGATGTCATCATTATGAGCCTTGACGTCATCCAGTTGGGGTTTTAGGCATGAGGACGGCTTTGGTTGACACGTGTAGCATTTTCTCAGGGGTTTTGAGCCCCAACGCTTCACTTTGGAGGCCTAGCATTCCAAGAGGGGGGTCAACGTCACCCTAAAAAAATAAAATTAGGGTTTTTATTGTCAATTTCATGTAAAACTGGATTTTTGATGTAAACTAGCCATGTCGGCCTTTTTTGACCTAAAATGTAATTAAAGGTCATTTGTATTGTATAAATAAGAGAAAAATCTCTCATATTTTGGATCATCTTTCACTCACACAAGTGTGAGGTCTGAAATTCGGCCTCTTTTAAGGCTTATTGGCTTAAATAAGTGGTGCGCAACTCTTGGAGAAAGCTTATCTTGGTGTATTTTTGCATTTTCATGGTGGAAAGTCTCCAACTAGGGTTTGTGGCTGGATTATTCTTGATGAAGTAAGTAGAAATCTGCAATCCTTCTTTATTTTGAATGGTTATGGTGTTTTTACTTGTTCATTTATAAGATTATGAAATTGCTAGTGTGAAACCCTAGGAGAAAAGCACATGTTATTATCCTTTTCTTTATAACTCTTCACCTACTTGATTTTGCTAGAAAACACCTCCCTTGAAGGATATACTAGGGCCCTACCTTAGTAGCACTCTAGTATTATTGCTTCATTAAGCTTTCATATTTTATTTCAAGCTTGACCTAAAGAAGAAGGAAATCACTAGGGCCTAGGGTTACCTACTTCCTAGCATCTTTTCCTTCTAGGGTTTTGGATATTGAGGCCTTAGGTTACTAACACCTCAACCATCCTCCCTCTTCCTTTAGCTCACCTATTATCATTTGTGTTTTCCCTTTAAGAATTGTCACTGCAATATTGACTCCATTTACCCTAAAAGGCACTAGTTCATACCTTGCAAGTGATTGATTGATTAAAACAAGTCTTAAACCATCTACCTTAAGATCTTTACTAACCATTTCTAACTTTAGATTAGACTAACCTACTAACTACTTTGTTGTTGTTGCAAAAGATTGCTACAACCATCTATAACAGCAGCAAATTCATCTTAAAAGCAAGTTTTAAAGCTAATTATACATTGTCATCATTGCTTCTGACAATTACTAGCATTTGGTTAAGTTTATGTTATCATTTTGGGTCATTTTTTAAGCTTTATTGAGGCATAATTGTGAAGCTATTGCTATATATACATTGTTGTTATAAATACTCCTGCTGCTTCAGCTTTCATATCAACTTGTTCTTCTTATCAAAGTCTATGGTTTTATGAAGCACTAACATCATATGGTACTCGCAAATAGTATTTTTCTTGTTGTCTTGTTCTAGGCAGGTGCACTTAAATATTACTTTGCTTCATCTCATTAAAACCTTTGGAAACTTTGATCAGAGTGACCTGTGAGAGGGGTGGGACTTTCTCAATACTCTTACCTTAGCCTTCTCAAACCCCCAGGTCACTGGGGACGTCTCCCCTGGAGTACTACTCCTAAAGAGAAAGAGGTGTCTTGTTTAGGTGACAATGATAGGACAACCTCCTGTTACGCCAATTTAGTGTTCACTTGCCTTTGGCTTTTGGGCAAGTACAAATTGCGCGATAACATCAATTAAGAATAATTGATATAATTCATTACTTTTTGACATGTCGTATTTGGATCACATCACACATTGTCGTATTGAAGGCAATGTAGGAGCAAGTGTTTTACTAAGGAGTTTTAGGCATAGAACATATCTAATCCTTGCAATGCACATTGTTTAAAGTTATCCTTGGGTTTTTTATATCCATTTTTCTCTTCTAGTTACTCTATCCAAACGTGTTGATGGCAATAAATTGGATAGATAATTGATTTGTTCTTTGTAGTATTTCATCAATTGTTTTTAGCAAA
This sequence comes from Picea engelmannii, assembly GCA_009831015.1. Lineage (NCBI taxonomy): Eukaryota > Viridiplantae > Streptophyta > Pinopsida > Pinales > Pinaceae > Picea > Picea engelmannii. Next base: position 345,916 of record ML779564.1, read on the forward strand.
GTTTTTTCTAATTCTAAAATGCTTCCAAAGTTTTTTGGTTCAAGAAGTTTTTAACAATGTTTGGCCTAATGGGAAGAAGAGATTTCCCCATTTATCTAGCCATCTTATATAGTATCTTTCACTCGTTATTTTGGTCAATTGCTTGTTATCTTCCAACCATTGTGTTGTAAACTTCTTATTGCTTCAGCTACTATGATTCTCTCCATTTTCATCTCTTCTTTGTTCTAAGCTTCTTATTGATTCAACTACTATGATTCTCTCCATTTTCATCTTTTCTTTTTGTTGATATTGTATGACAATGATTTGTGGATTGCTTTTTATCTCTAGCGGAATCATATTTGAATAATGGCTCAGAATTTATATTTTCTATTTATTAGATATGAAGCGTCTTTTCATTTCCTCAATTCTAGGACGACTTTCTTTAACATACTACCCAATTTGCATCCTTGTAAAGGAAATGAAGTAACTATGACATCAATGACAACCTTCTTGTTTTCATGTAAAAAATTCAACGTTTCTACACTTATCTTTCTAACTAACTTAAGCTCTCAATTTCCAACCTCCTTTTACAATTTTCTATGTTGTGATCTGTTACCCCCTCTCACCTAGGGGTAACTAGAGGAGATCATGTCTTAAGGCCCACAATGAAGACAGTGATCCTGATGTATTGATGATCAACATTCTCCACAGTCAGCGGCCCTCAGATGCCTCCCTCCTCATCAACATAACTCATCACACTCGATCAACATGTTTCATTGGAAGATGGTGGTCCAACACATTATGAGGTACATGAGTCCTTGTTTCATATAAAGTGTCATATTTAATGCATTTGGCATGTGAGTAAGGATCATGGATTGAAGTTGGATAATGGATCATAAGCTCAGAAGTTATGCTCTTTGCCTTGTTTCACCTTGGTGGCCATCATTAGTGTCCTAGTCCCGTGTTGTCACTCTTAGAGAACAGGGGCACTGTTGGGAAGCTTTGATAAGGGTAACGTACCATTTCTCCCCCCATACTTAACACTTATCATCTCGGAGCCTTTGGCAATGTACTAGACTTCGGAAATGGTTTTACATGTATCCCAAAAGGACCCGTGGTTCATTCTCCTATGAGAAGAAGGGCTAGAATACCAAGGTTGATGCAGCTACTATAAAAATGAATAAAAGAAAGAATGTTATGAAAGAAAGAAAGAAATATGGGATAATGAATGGCCAACTTTAAATGCCAAAAGTCAGCATGAGCTCTACCCCCTCACTATAAGGTGATTGCCCATAGTCCTAATACACTAAATGCATATCAATGAAAAGGACTTAATCCTGGTAAGAAAAGAATAAAGTGCTTGAAACCTGAAAAGGGGACTACAATGCAAAAAATGAATATCAAAAGGCAAGAAAGGGGTTTGCAATACACAAACTAGCGAGGAAAGGGTATCTCAAGCAGCAAGAGCTCCCTCTACAAAGGCGCTCGTGGAAATGGACCAACTACAGTTTCCTACATGTCAATGATTCCATTACCATGAAGTAAGCCCGACAAGTTTTCATCACCACACTTACACTTCAATAGGTTTCTTGGGAAATATCCCTCTACTTGGGTACTTACACACCTAATAGGATCTTTTGATGGTGCTCCCATACCTAAACCTGTCAAATTGCATAAAATCTTGAGCTAATGTCAAGTTTGAAGGGGATATCTAATGTGAATTGTTTGTGTGGCTTTTGTATTAAGTGATGGCTTACTTTGTATGATTCTAAGGATTCTCATACCTTGTGATTATTAATCTTGCTTGATTAGATGGGTTTTGACTAACTTGGGTGCACTTGACATGGTCCTTCGAAGGACATCCTTATGATTCACCCAGGACATTGTGCATTATATACAAGACATAGCACGTGTGATGCAGAGCGTTGGATCATATGATGACTTGACACATTCAGACACATCCTCTCACACGTCCTGGACCTTGAACGATGGACAGACGAGCTCTCATTTTGATAGATGGGCAAGAAGCCCACATCTTGGACGGTGTACACCGAAGCTTAATAGACATTCGATGAAAGACATTGCACTTGCACATGATTGGACACCATTCAAAGAGGTGATGCACCTTCATTCCACCTTGGACGCTAACCTTGGACGTTGAGCATATGGATTATGACGTCATGCACTATGATGCTTTCATGATGATTGGGGCTTGTTTGGCATTGGGTCACTACTTTAATGATGAGTTGGGGTTTTGATGATGGAACATGACCTTTTGGTGAGGAGGTGTCACCTTTCACCTTGCTTTGCACCTTTGATGATGAGATGTGGCCTTTGGAGGCCCTTGCACCCTTCTCGAGCATGACGTCACCCTTGTTGGAGCCTTTTGCACTCACACGTGTAACATTTGAAGGGATGTTTTGGTGTATTGGCATGTTGTATTATTGTTTGAGGCTATTTGAGGAGTAGACCTTGACCTATCTCACTTGTATCATGGATCATTTGTATTTTTAGGGCTTTGAGGGGTTCTAATGCTAGGTTTGCCTCATATAAAGAGGCGGAAAAATCATAACTCACCACTTGTGGAGATCAACTTCTCTTGCTATCTTCTCTTCTTTTCTCATCATGGAGTTCTTATTCACACTTGTGGATGGATAATCTTGTGGATGTTTTCCCTTGTTTTGGTGGACGATCTTTGAGCTAGGTTTCTTCATGCATGGCAACTTGGTTTAGTAAGAGTTCTTCTTCAAGTTTAAGTGTGTGTTAATGTTATATTATGGTGGATGCTCTATTAGATGGTTAATTATTGCATGTTACCTTGTATGCTAGGTTCATTTTGCTAGAAACCCTGGGAGGGATTAAGATTGTTTATCCCCCTCCCTATTTTCATTCATCTTAATTTGTTGAAGCATTTAAGACCTAGTCTAGGGGTTAAGATTGTTTATCCTCCTAGGGTTTGTCTTAGCTAGTTCAAGACCTAGGGTTTATGAGGCGATAAACCTTAAGGTTTGACCTAGTTCATTTAGATTTTAAGTTAGATGTCCTAGAAGAAGGAGATGGCACTAGGGTTTATGAGGGTATATACTATAAGCGCTAGGGTTAGTCTTTGTGAGGTTTAATCCTAGGCCTATGAGGGTATAGTCCTAGGGTTTCAAACTTCCAAGTCTTCTTGGCTATCTAACTTCCATTTAAGGTGTTGCTTGACTCCATTTTGCCCAAGGAAACAAGACAGTACTAGTCTTTAACTTGCAAGTGAGATAAAACCTTAATTTTCACCTTATCTTTCAAAGTGACTCGTTAGTTTAGGTACTTTATTGCATTTTCATGCTCATTCCAACTCAACGCTTTGCATTCTAAGCCATTCATTTACTGTTGTTATAAATGTTGTTATAGCCACTAGGGCTTGAGCATATTGCAAGTAATTAGCGTAATTTCATGATAACACATGCATATAGTCATTATCTAACATCTCATACATATTCTACTCACTAATTGGCATCTCTTCCAATAAGTATATGCTGATTTTAGGACTGCTAACTTGTTGCTGTTACAAATTTAAATATTGTTGAAGCACATTGTCTTTTATCATAAGTTTTATTACAGCAGCCTTTTCTCTTTGATAGCTAGTGTTCCGGGGCTTATTTTCATTGCTTAGACTTTTTTATTGACATTAAAGGCATCGGAACACCTCACACACATAGACACGATCAATTACCTTGTCTAAATTCATTCTAACTTTTCCCTAATCCTAGACCTAGCCTATCTAACCAAATGACCAAGATAGGGGGCCATAGACTTGTCTTTAGCTTGCTATAGGATCCCTTGAGGTTGCTAGGGAAGCCTCCCTTGTGTTGGATCTCTATCCTTCACTAAAACGAGGGAAGTACTTGCTTAGGTGACAGTAACAATTACTTTTATATGTTATACTAATTTAACATCTTGTGAAGGCTTTGCACAAGTGCTAGATTGGGTGATAACATGATCCAATTTAAATTCATTATTTTGGACTCTTTTATAGTGAATCGTCCATATGAGATAATACACATTTTTTGAGTTTGGCTTGGCAAATCTCGAGGCTGAAATATAATATCATGCTTATTAAGCACCCGCATTCTCCCATAGATTTTTTTTTAATTTGGCTTGACAAATCTCAAGGCTGAAATGTAATGTCATGCTTATTAGGCACTCACGTTCTCCCATGGCTTGGGAGATCTACTGCTTGTGAAAATTCAATCATCACAATGCACCCACTTATGAGTTGCTCATGGCAATCTCAATGACTCGGAGCACACTCTCTGACCCCAGGGAAGGAAGTGTGAACAGTAAAATCCTGGTAGTTCACATATCCATGCCTTCAAGAGCAGACGGGACCTGTCCATATGGACACCCACTCATTGTTTACATAATGAACCAACTAGGGATTTACAGAAAATCAGTTTATGGATAACTTAGTTCTCAAATACTTATCCTCCTTCGGCATTGGGATTGGTGTAATGTCTCCACTATTTAGCTAGTTACAAAATAGCTGTTAGCCCAAGGGGGTAGCTCAATTCATCGTCGCCAATGTTATTGGATATTTAGTTAGCTCTATGTCGCAGGTGCCGGGTTTGAATCCCCTGGATGAGACTTATCAGTCTACACCGATGGGTTTATTAGGATGCCACCCACATTTGAGAGGCACGTCCCTTCAATTTTCCCGTGAGATTTTTTTTTGAAAAAAAAGTTACAGCGGAGCAAGTGTTAATGTGAATTCATAATTGCGGATATCTTGAGGTTTCAACCCATCTGGAAACCATCCTTTTGTGTTATCGTCTCAAACTCTAGCCTAAGAAGACCAAAACTCCAGGGTTTCATCTACTTCTGCCATGTATAAAATATAAATGTCGTAATTCAGCGAGGTGACCTTAAGAGCCGTAGATTAAGAGTTCAAACCCCGCTTCTCGCTACCGTAACTTGTTTTCAGCCGCTTGTATTTTTTCTCAATAAATGTTAATTCCCCGCACAGGGTAACTTGTTTCAAGAAAAACTCATCTCTCACAGACCTTTATGTTATTTATATAACTTGAAGCGTATGTTTTGTGGACGATAGCATTATAGCGAGTGGACATTGATCCTCAGTATTCGCTATATGAAACTTTGCGGAAATTCATAAAGAAGTATGGGTCACAAAGAAATTGCAGAGTACCGTTCGGCATCAATTGTGGAAAGCGGACGCTGAAAACCGCAGGCTCGTGGAACGTCCTCCGCCCTCAGAGTACAACGAGCTCTTCCGCACATCCTTTCTGCTCTTCTTCAGTAGCCTACGCCCGCGAAATTTTCCTAAAATTAAAACGAAAGATGAGCGCGGGAACGACCGAGCTTTATCAGAAGAGTCCGAAAGTCGGCGCAAGTTTTTCATTTTCACTATTAATAAAATTAATTCAGTAAAAGTTTAAGGTAAGAAATGGAAGCCTTTTCCTATTTTCGTCGTATCAAATTAATTCAGTAAAAGTTTAAAGTTAGAAATGAAAGGTTTTTTTAGTCTTTTTCGTTATAAGAAATCGGAGATTGAAAATTAGATTATTAAAATATTGTTAATTAGTGGAAGGTTTTAGATTATTGAAAAAAATTGTGAGTAACAATCATTTTTTTTATTAAAAATAAAAAAATTAAAGGTTTATAAAATATAATATGAAATTGTTAACGTATTAATAGGTGTATTTATGATAATAGTTTAATAGTGATGTATTATTATATTTGTGGCAAATATATTGGATTCAATCCATATTCAATTTAATTTTAATTTTAATTTGTAAAGTTGTCAAGGTTTGAAACTTGTAGTAGTTGAGAGGAGACATCCAAAAAAATTCAGCCATGAAGGTGCTATCTCTAGGTGAATTTGATGGTTTAAATATCCAATATCCAAAATGTCTAGAAGCTAGTCCCACCCTAATATATATATATATATATATATATATATATATATATATGATTCACATTCGACAATTTTCCATGCTATTTTTTAGGATGTTAAGTGAAACAAAAATTGTAAAAAAAAAATCATTGATAATAATCATATTCTTCCCTCACTCCAAAAGTACTTATAGTTACAATATAATCATTTAAATAGGTAATAAGAAAGTACACATCTTTTTCCACCAACAAAGAGTCAATGAATACTTAATAACCCTTTGCCACTACGAAAGGGTTTTCGTCTTTACTTAGTTATCACTTGGAGCTCTATCGCTTGAAATTCATGTTAGTTTAATCTCCATTGTATCACTTCACTAGTATATCCTTTTAATGAGCAAATGGGAATGTCAAAAGTGATTGAAAAAACGAAACGTATAATTAAGAAAGAGTATGTGTTATCTTCATTGAGAAGTCGTAATTGAAGTATTCAATAGAAATTTTCTTGAGCAAAAATTTTATGTTGACTATATAAATGAATTTTTAACCATAAATATTGTGGAAAAATATTATTGACTATATAAATGAATTTTTAACCTTTTTTTTTAAATTGACCTTCTACATATCTCATTATTGCTTGTCTTTGTGCAAAGCCGATTCACATTTTTGCCATAGGTTTTTAGCTAAATTTGTGAAAATATGAAAAAAATAACATTATTTCACCTCAAACTTCAAGAATAAGCAATAGAATTTGAGGGAGAAAGGAACTAAAAAAGAATAAGGATACGTGTGTCCAAGTGTTGGAAGAAGCTATTTTGGACAAGTTTTGGGAATCGCACACAAGTGGACTGCGTGACATTTTGGCAAAGCAGCAACGCACACGCAAAGCAATTGGAGCATGTTCGGGAGTCGGCGCGCAAAAGGCGGAAAATAGTTAGGATTTTGGGGACATTATGTCCACTTTGTAACCATTTTGTAATAGGCTTAGCCCTATTGTAAAGCTATAAATTGTAATGGGTTTTTTGGTAGAAGTCAAGTTTTTTTAGGAGAGAGAGCTTAAATGAAGAATTGGCTATGTGTTCAGGTGTTTTGAGTGATCACTAAGGTTTTCGGGAGTTATGCTCGCACTGCAGCATAACAGTTGAGGCGGGTTTGGGTAATGTCAATTGATATATCTTACTGTAAGCGCATTGCGCAGTTGTAAGGAGATTGCGGATGAATAAAATAAGAAGCTAGTCGTTGTGGACGTAGCCTAGTTTGGGGTGAACCACGTTAAAACCTTGTGTATTGATGTGTTGTTTTTGTGTGTTATGTTTATGATGCATATGATGTTTATTATTACTATGCAATGATGGTAAATACTTAGTATTCTGAATTTGTTAGTGATATATGATGTTACGTTCATGTGCACTTAAGTTAATGATGAATGAATGAATGAATGATAAGTGGAGTAATATCGCGCACAGGGTATATTGAATGATAATTAAAGGTTAAGTAACAGAAACTGTGCACATAGTAGATGAATGGATAATGCATAGTATGGTTATGTTGAATGCCTCCCTTCCCCTTATCACTACAAAAACTTGGTTCCTGCAACCCCTCTAGATGCCTCGAGTGAGACTTCACTTGCTTGCAGGTGATGCCAAAAGGGTCGGTGTCTAAGGGTTTTGTTGGTTTATTAATGATTAACCTCGGGTCTACCCACTGCGTGCCAACAAATGGTTTCGTTGTTGGGAACGAGATCTGTAACTGAGGGGAATGTTTTGGAAGTCGAATAAGGAATAGATCACATAATGGTTGAGGAGGAAGGAACGAGAATTTTCCAGAGAACAGGATAGGAACCCATGGCTCACCGTCAAACAATGGTTGCAAAGTTATGTCTTTACAGATCTTCCTGAAATCTTCTTGGTGAGTTTCTGATAATTTTGACTGAGTGGTTAGAAAGGCTAGTGGAGAATGTTGAAAGATTTCAAGCTGAGGCTCTAAGAAACTGGACTCCTGAATTGATCATATAGTTTAATACAATAAGTAATAAAGTTTATCGCGCAATTGATTTTTGGTTGAATAGTATATTGGGGGGATTACATTACAGAGTTTGCAATAGATTGTACATAGTCTTATAGTGTCACAGAGAGGGAATTCTTCAAGGGTCCACGCGGAAGATTTCTGAACGCACTGTCTACCTGGATAAAGATGTTGTTGTGCGAAAAGAATGTTATGAAAATGGAATCTGATTGTTAGGCGCCTTCCGCACATAGGGGGACTCGGGGGTGACGAGAGGATGGTCTGAGAGTGGAAATAGATGAAAATGATGAATAAGAAACGGATGGACTAAGGATGTCGAGAGAGGAAGACAGTGAATCAAATAGAGAGATTGGAGTATTGCGTTGTTGAAAAAGGTTTGAGTATAGTAAGGAGACTCTAGCTGAGAGAGAAGAGCAACATAGAGTGTTTGAGAAGAGAGACCCCTGCGTAGTGCTTCAGATCACATCATACATAGAAATGGAAGAGAAAGAAAAGGATCCTCAGTGCAGTCCAACAGAAAAAGGAAGTCCATCTCAAATCAGAATTTGTGTCAAACCTACAACCTCGTGTGCATCGCCAAGATCTGAAGAAAAAACAAGAATTTTGTTAAGAGCAATTGTAGTTAATGGAGGAAGTCAAAACAGTGGTCAGAATAGTGGATATAGCACAATGAACTAGAGTCGGTCAACATCACCTAAGGTGAGTACTATGCAGAATACAATGGCAGGAACATATAATACATTAAGGATACCTGAATTCCAGGGAGCGAGGTCGGAAGACCCAGAGTAGCATTTGTTTGTATGTGAGGCAATATGGACTGCGAAGAATGTCCAAAATGAGGCAAAGAAGATTGTGCAGTTACCAACGACGCTTAGAGGTCGCGCACTGTTATGGTACATGAAGTATCAGACTACTATATCGGCAGGACAATCAAGGACATTGGCATAAATTAGACAAGATTTATTAAAGGAATTTTGGAAGCCAAAATCTGAGTCACAATACATCACAGAACTAAAAGAAATTAAGCAAATGCATACTGAGATAATTTGGGATTACAATCAGAGGTTCAAATATGTGATGGGTAGATTGACCTTCCACATTCCTTATGAACAACATAGAGAATGGTTTATTGTAGGTCTGTTGTCACACATTCGTTGTCCTCTAACACAACAAAAGGTCACGTTGCAGTCAGAAGCATTAGAAATTGCAATGAAGTTAGAAGCATCTCCTGTAGGAGATGGCGCAGGGATGGCACAAGTTCAGTCGCAATTAGCTGCATTAAGGATTAAGTTGTCAGAACTAATGAAAGGAAAGGAAAAATGTGAATATGTTTGGTGTATTACATGTAAGACAGAATGCCATCGTAAAAACAAAATGCCTAGCATTTGCGCAATATATGGCTACAGGGGCACCGAACCCATTGGCAAGAGGAGTGGGGTATTGTGAAATATGCAAGACATGGGGACATCATTTGACTAGTTGTCCATTATTGCAAAAGTACCAGAGTACACCCAAGAATTTGTTCTATAATTTTTGCAAGTCTGTAGGACATGATAAGAAGGATTGTCGTGCATTCGACTTAATGAGAGAGCGCACTTTAGATTCATATAGAATCCAAGAAGAAAATACAGCAGCAAAAGGAGGAGTTCCACAGTATAATACTCTGAGAGGCTTTAATCATGATGGATGAGGAGGATTCAGTAGAGGTCGAGGACGAGTTGGATTTGGTAGAGGAGGAAGAGGACCAATCATTTGTTATAATTGCAATCAACTGATACATTTGGCAAGAGACTGCATGAATCCTTGCATGACATACACATACTACAGAGCATTGGACCATGCGATAGAGGATTGTCCTCAACTGATAGCAAAATGGCAGGAAAGAAGGAACCAAAACCAAAACCAGAACATACATATGATAAAAATTGAGGAGTGTGATGATCATCCCATAACAGTTACGCGCGGAGGAACAAAAATCGGAGTTGATGCAACAGAGCAAGTGATTTGGATTTAGGAGCAGAACGAACTGATTAACAAACTGAATACAATAAACACAGAGATATGAAGAAAAACACAGATATCCAGTGAATAATATCTTCTATTGAATAAATGAAATAGGCTGAGATTGTAAAACTGCAAAACTGAAACACTTGCTCGAATGGTGGTAGCTATTTCTGAGAAGAGATGTGGCTGCTACGTGCATTCATCTAAGCATAATGATTACAATGAGGCTCCAAAGGCCTTTTTGATATTACTCATGAATTCCAAAACCCTAGACATCCAAAAATCCAACCCTAGGAGGTGAAACGCCAAAATTCATGTGGGCCCCTATGGGTAAGTTGGTACCTCAACTTATTGGGGTCGTAAATTTTGCATAGAACCTTCGTTTTAGGCGCATGATAGCCCATTGGAAAGGTCCTTCAGAGAACTACACATTACGCCGTCAAATTCTAACTCACTCTATAGTTCCACTGTCGCGAGCCAAAAAAAACACTGTTTAGGCCTCCAAAACAACCCTGGAAATACAAAAAGAAGTGCTGACATGAAAACATACAAAATAATGTGAGAGGCCACCAGTATCCACCTGGAAGATGTGTAGGGCTTCAGACATCCCCAGAAGTGTAGAACCCACAATTACAAAGAAGTACAAAATAACATGTTGAACTAAAAACGAACAAGAGGAGCCAGTTGGAATAGGTGGGTGGCCACCAATATCCACCTAGATCAATACTCCCCCCTTAGGAAGCAATGGTCTCCATTGCGTTGAGTTCCACCATCAGGTGAGGAAAATTCTGTTGGATTTGGCCTCGGGTGAGCCACTTGCCTTGGTGTAGAAGATGCCCTGCCTTGAAAACCCGATGAAGTTGGATCCTTTATTGGTGAGTGCCTTTGACCTGTGTGTCCACTATCTGATCAATGGATGCTTATTCCATGCAGTCAAGGTTGAGTTCTGTTGGTTTCAGTTGTTCTGCAATCTCTGAGGTGTCCAATAATGGGGGAAAATATGGTCGAACGAGGTCCACATTGAACACTGGGTGCAGGCCAAGGAAGGGTGGAGTGTTGAGCTCAAAAGCATTACTACCCACAGCCTTGGTGATGGTGTAAGGCCCATAGCAAAGAGGGAGGATCTTTCAATGGGGCCTTGTGAGACGCTCCTTCTGCAAATGTAAGTAGACCTTGTCTCCAATCTAAATCTAGTGCGGTGCCTTATGTTGATCATGGCGTTGCTTGTACTTAGTATTGGATTTCTGCAAAATCCACTCAATGAATCTGGTGGCTTTGTCGATCTGAGACTAAACATGGGAAGAGTATGTCTGTGTGGTGGCAAGAGGTAGTGCAACATCAATGGGACCAAAGGGTTGGAATCCCAGCCCCACCTGAAATGGGCTATGGTCGGTGGAGCTATGGAGAGCCTTGTTGTAACTGTGTTGAACATAGGGGAGACTCTCACCTCATGTACGTGGATGCTTAGAGTTGTGCATCCGCAGGATGTGCACAATCATCCGATTGACAACCTTTGTTTGGTTGCCTGTTTGGGGGTCGAAAGCAATGTATTTACTTAGCTTGGTGTACAACAATGACTAGAGACTCGACCAAAATGTGTTGAGGAACCTGTTGTCCTGGTCAGAGATGATGGTCTATGGTATCCCAAAATGGACCCGCACTCATTTGAAGAAGAGCTTGGCAGTATCTGTCGTTGTGGTGCTCTTCTTGTAGGCTGTGAGGATGGCCATCTTTGAAAACCGATCAACGACCACAAATATGCAGTCATTTCCTTGCTTGGTGGACAGAAGGCCAGACATATAATCCATTGAGATGGATTCCCAAGGATTCTCGGGAGTAGGAAGAGGGGTGTATAAGCCTTGCTTCTTGATGGTTGGCTTGGCAGTGGCATAAGCAATGCAAGATCTGATATATTTGTTGACGTCCTGTCGAAGTCTTGGCCAATAAAAATGTTTCTAAAGAACAACCACAATTTTCTCCATGCCAAAATGTCCTACCATTTGACTATAGTGGGCTTCCCAAATTAGCTCTACATAGTTTTTAGATCATCGAATGCTCGTTGTTATTCCTTCCCCCACACGAACTTTGCCCTGCCACCGCCCTTGGTCACCTAGCTGAGGGCCCATGCAATATGGGAGAATCCCAACACGAACCATCGGTAGAAGTTGGCTAGTACCAAGACTCTTTATAGCTTGGTTAGTATGGTTGGGGCTGGCTAGTCACAGATGACTTGGATCTTAGCTGGATCAACATGTACCACATGCTCATCAACAATGTAGCCCAAGTATTGGACCATGTTCATGCCAAAATATCATTTTTCCAAGTTGGCATATAGCTTGTGTTGTCGCAGAGTGCTCAAAACCTGCTTAATGTGTCGCATGTGCTCCTCCCAAGTTCTGTTGAAGATGAGGATGTCATCCAAATATACCACCACAAAAGAGTTGATGAAGGGTCTCGATACATCATCGATCAACCTCATGAAAGTGGTTGGTGCATTTGTTAAGCCAAAGGGCATGACCAGCCATTTGAAGAGACCTTCTTTAGATTTGAAGGATGTCCTCCATACATCAGTTGGTTTGATGGGAACTTGGTGGTATCTAGAATTTAGGTCAATCTTGTTGAAGGAATTTGCTCCATTGAGTTGGTCAAGAAGGTCATCAATCCTGGGAATTGGGTATCGGCTCCTCACTGTGATTTTGTTTAAGGATCTGTAATCGATGTAGAGTTGCCAAGTCTCGTCCTTCTTCTGCACCAGTACAATCGAGCTTCCGGAAGGAGAGGAGTTGTGTCTGATGTGCCCCTTTTGAAGAAGATCTTGGATCTGATGCCTGATTTCATCATTTTCTAGTAGTGAGAAACAATAGATTGTTCCATTATGTAGAGGTGCATCGGGGGTGAGATCAATTGGATGCTTCATTTGGCAGTGCGTCGGTACCCCGGTGGGTGAGGAGAAGATGTCTTTGTATTCTTCCACGATCTCCTCCACTTACTTCTGGTGCAAAGAGAGGCTTTGTGTAGAGGCCACAGATGTGATGACGACCTTTTGTTTACTTTGAGCATGGATCACAAAGAAAATGAACTTTCCGGTATGTGAAATGACCTCACTGCATTGCTTAGCAGAGATTAAAGAAATAACGGTAGGTGGCGCTACCTTTGGTATCCTATACAATTGTCTACCCAAAGTAATAATAACACTGCGGGGTCTAGACTCATACACAACATGATGCTTACAAAAATATGGTTGTCCTAAAAGAACATCACAAACTTCAAGGGGAGCAATATCATACAATACCTCATCTTTGAAAGGCTTGATGTCGTAGGGCAGACGACAATGTTGGTTGACACATAGATCTTTTCCTTGGCAAAGCCAGCCGATGGTGTAGGGTTGAGGGTGCGGTGTCATTGGCAAGTCCAGCCACTTGATGACCTCTTCTGAAATCAGGTTCTTCTGAATTCCTCTATCGACAATGAAATGCAGCGGAGCCCCCTTTACCCACATCTATGAGTGAAAGAGGCATTCCCCTTCCCCTAGTTCTTCTGGTTCGCTTGGCTGAACTTTGGTGGTAGTGACAGTGGCACTGGGTTCAACATCGATAATCTGCTTCCCTCTTTCAGAATTTTATTCAAAATCAAAATTGGCCTCTGACTCAAAAGCCTTCAGCTCGACCACGAGTGACTGCTTGGAGTGACATTCTTCAATGTTGTGCCAAGGGATTTTATGGTACTCACACAATTTTCTCATGTCCTTATTCGTCTTCTCATTGCCCTTCTTGTGTTGCAGCTTGGACTGGTTGTCCTGAGAGTGGCCATCTTTGCTCTGTCCCTTGTTGTGCGGGTTGGGGCCGCCTTTGCCCTGCTTCGGCTGTGAGGAGTTTACAGATACAAACTCTCGCCTCTTCTGCTTAAATTTCTGCTCGATCTTGATAGCGTATCTATAAGTTGTACCCAATGAGGTGATGTCCATAAACTCCATTTATGTTTGAATGTATCTATGCAAACAACTGCGATATTTGAGCACTAGTTGTCACTCAGAGTCCTTAACACCCAATTTGGTGCGCAACGTATGGAAAATATTGGTGAAATATGGTACTCTCTAGTCCCTTTCTTGACGCAAGGTGGTCCAACTAGTGTATTGGTCCTCGTAGCTTCCAATAGGGAAGTATTGTTCTTTAATGGTATCTCGGAAGGAATTCCATGTAGGGGAAACCACAAATATTGTAGATTCCTCTATGGCCCTTTTATCAGAGTAAGTGTCCCACCAGTCCTTAACATGGGGGACAACCTTGAGGAGTGCAAAAGTAATCTTTTCCCTATCGGAAAAATTGTAGACCGAAAAATACCCTTCGAGCAGATTCAACCATTTATCTACAACATCTGCATCTATCAGTCCTTCAAATAATGGAATATCAAAATTTACATGTACCTTGAAGGGGGTTGCATGCTCGCTTGATTAAGATGTTTCTCCTATGGGCAACCGTTGAAGGGTCTGCACAAAGTTGCCCATCATTTCATTCCTTTGTCGCGCAAGGGCTTCCTCGAGAAACATTTTAAAAGGATCTCCTGCTCCATCATCTTTCTTTTCGTCTCCCATGGGTTGTTGTCGGGCTCGACGTGACCGATCTTGCAACAACTCGATTGGTTCGAGTCCCAACTTCTTGTACCTAGATCTTGTCAGGGGACATGCACGAAGAAAAGTAAATGAAGAGAAGACCGCTATGATACCATTGATCTAGATTTAGGAGCGGAACGAACTAATTAACAGATTGAATACAATAAATACAGAGATACAAAGAACAACATAGATATCTAGTGAACAATATCCTCTATTGAATAAATGAAATAGGTTGAAACTGTGAAACTGCAGAACTGAAACAGTTGCTCGAATGGTGGTAGCTATCTCTAAGAAGAGATGTGGTTGCTACGCCCATCCATCTGAGCAAAATGATTACAATCAGGCTCCAAATGCCTTTTTGATATTACTCATGAATGCCAAAACCCTAGACATCCAAAAACCTAACCCTAGGAGGTGAAACGCCAAAAGTCATGTGGGCCCCTATGGGTAAGTTGGTACCTCAACTTCTCGGGGTCGTAACTTTTTCATACAACCTTCGTTTTAGGTGTGTGATATCCCATTGGAAAGGTCTTTCAGAGATCTACACATTACATCGTTGAACTCTAACTATGTCCA
>ML779564.1:365372-397253 GCA_009831015.1 Picea engelmannii
ACCATGCCTAATCCTACTACCGTCCATGCTGAAACTCAGACTTCTCACCTGTGGGACGAACATGCAGAAATACAAAAGTGGAAGAAGGAGTATGCTGAGACACAGGCCCAACATCTGCAAGTACACAGGCAAACCTGGAGGAAGGGGGGGAAGAGGGAAAGGGGGTTGGATAGAAGAAAATAAAGCAAGGTGGGGAGAGTCGGGGAGGGGGATGTTAGAAAAACAGGACCGCAGAGCAATAAAATAAAACAAATGCAGAAACAAAAACACAGAAGACACACAATACAAGAGAGACACAGATTTACGTGGTTCACCCAGTGTGGGCTACGTCCACCAGAGAAATTGCCAGGTCCTTCCTTTATTATTATCCAGCAAATGAAGGGATGCAACCTATAGCAAAACCCGTTGTAACTTCCTCTTCTTTCTCTCACAGTCTCCTCTCTCAGAATACAATATTCACCATCGTACATAGCCGCAATACATTTCCCTCATAAAAGAGGGTTGCCTTCTAGTGCAAAAAACCCTAACATAATCTCTACCGTTGGATCTGCGACCTTATAATGAACGGTCCAGATTTACAATGAAATTACAATATACTTTTACAAGGCAATTTTTTCTTCGAGGGCTTCGCCCCCGAACCCCCGTTGGGGGCCCGCTTGCCCCCAGACCCCCCAGCCGGGGGGATGGACCCCCCGGACCCCACAGAGGGGGTACCCCCCCTCTACACTCACCCGCGTGGAAGAGTGTACATACTTCTGGGGTGTAAATCCTTCATGGGGTATAAACATGGCTGAAAGTAAGGACCTCTGAATCAGGAAGATAATCAGGCTCCACAACCAACACAAGATGTGTTGACATGAAAACATACAAAATAAGCCGGTTGGATTAGGTGAGAGGCCACCAATATCCACCTAGAAGATGTGTAGGGCTTCAGACAACCTCAAAAGTGTAGAACCCACAATTACAAAGAAGTACATAAGAACATGATGAACTAAAAATGGACAAGAGGAGCCAGTTGGAATAGGTGGGTGGCCACCAATATCCACCTGGATCAACAAGGGAATAGAATTAACCAGTGGGTAAGGAAAGCAACAGATCCATAACCATTGTTTGATACAAGGAAAGAGAAAGAGAAAGAGACCTACCAACAAGCAAGAAAATAATTAATGGGAGCAGACTGTATAACATCAACTTCGACTACACCACCATTGTATGATAAACCATCGATATATGATATGCCTCTAGTCTATGACCATTCAAAGAAACAAACTGATAAGGTAAGTATTTTAAAGAGATTTTTAAGAATTTTCTTAGATTTAATGCAGTATGAATCTGTGTTGAGTAGTCTGTGCAGAATGATCAACCATTGTTCCCCAAAAAAACAGAAATATGTCACATAGAGAGCAATTAACTAGGTGCGCAGTAAGAAGAAAACAAATAGAGAGTTTTGACTCAGTGCGCAGATAGGAGCTTACGAAATGGACAATATAATTATGGATTTAGGATATGATGTGAATGTTATCCCGAGACAGACTTGGGTGATGATGGGCCAACCAAAGCTGATTTGGTCACTGATCTAGTTGAGATTAGCGAGCTAGCATAAGATCATTCCAGTCGGAAGGTTAACATGAGTAAATGTCAATATTGATGGGCTGCGTAGTGTAGTAGGCTTTGAAGTGATCGACATAGTAGATGGAAATACACCATATCCAACACTCGTGGGACTTGACTGGGCATTTGATAATTAGACAATCATTGACCTAAAGAAGAGACATATGATACTCAAAATAGAATACTTGAAGGTCACTACGTCGTTAGACCCCACTAAAGGAAGAAGGTATGTAGAACCAACAAAGAGAAAAGAACTTGATAATATGTTTAATATCACTGCTTGGACGGACGACTACATGAATCCTACAACTAAAGGTGTACTCAGTTGGAGGAGTATTAGTTCATGTTTGTCAAACTCAAAAGAGGCTTTGGAGAATTGGCAATAAAGACTGCATGAAGTGTCGACAAGGAAGTGTGCTTGAATTATCCGTGCTTTGAGATGGGTTGGAACCGAAATAGTCAAACCTCTAGGGTATAGTGGACTAACACCTATAGAATCCTTTGTCAATGAGTTTGAAATGCATGTTCCAGACTAGCAAAGACTCTTGGCCTTAGATGTTGCATTGAAAGCGACTTCAGCAAGATGGCGGGTTGCACACAAAGATGGCATAATAGATTGACTGCAGTGCAAAAGGTTATTACACGTCAACTTTGAGACAAAGAATGAAAGTATCATGCTATAGTATAGTGGATTAAGTTGTCCAACAAATCATGTTACGAAGTGTACTGTGCAGTGGAGATCAGTACCAAAACAAGAATGGACTCACTTATTTTTGCATACTCTCGACACAATACCCAAGAATTGGTACATAAAATTAGAAAGTGCGCAGAGGGACATGAAATTGGGAAGAATTGACCAAGAACTTCAAGGTAACGTTTAGTCTTGAAAATAATAATCATTTGATTAACTCAGCATTACAGGTTCTCATGAATAATATTCTTACATCAAAGGACTTGTTGGGATCAATACCTTTGTATAGTACACCTAGAGTCACTGCGACAATGTCGCAGAAGAATCCCAAGACGAAGAAGATCTGAGGAAGTTGCAAATATAAGAGGCTTAAGAGGAGCGCGCAGTAGAGGGATCATAGCTTGAGTCAACCATATATGCAGATCCCCTAAGAACGTGCAAAGTGAACATTGGTACAGGAGAAAAGCCTAAGCTTGCGCACATATGTGATTATTAGAGCGAGGAAACAATTGAGAAGATTGTTAACTTACTGCGTGAATACCAAGATATGTTTCCAACGACGTTCACATTAATGAAAGGAATCACTAAAGAGTTGGGAGAGATGAATATTCTGCTAAAGGCAAATGCTAAACCTGTGCGATAGAGACCATATAGAATGAACCCGAAATATAAGCATAAGGTAAAAGAAGAGATAGACAAAATGTTAGAGGATGGAATTATAAAACATGTTGAGGAATGAGAGTGGATCAACCCAATGGTAGTGCAAGACACGAAAACAAGAGGAATTAGGATATGCATAGATCTAAGAAATTTGAACAATGCATGTTTACACGACCCTTTTTCGACGCCTTTAACAAATGAAGTATTAGAGAATGTAGGGGGTCAAGTGCTTTTTCTTTTATGGATGGATTCTCAAGATACCATCGGATCAGAATTGCGTAAGAAGACCAATATAATATGACCTTTGTGACAGAGTGGGGTTGTTATCAGTACACAATTATGCCATTTGGGTTGAAGAATGCACCAACGATATTTTCTAGAGTAGTTGGCATAGATTTCAAAGAGTTCATTCATAAATTTTTAGAGGTCTAATTAGATGATTGGACAATATTTAGCCTATTAAAAGATCATGTTGAACTTATGCGCTTAATGTTAGATAAGTGTAGCCAATACCAAATCTTATTGATTCTGAAGGAATGCATTTTTGTGCTCCTTTTGGAATCTTGTTGGGCCATGTGGTGTGTAAACAAGGATTAATAATGGACCCTGTAAAGATAGTAGTGATTGTTGATTTTCCACCGCCAACTTGAGTGCGACTGTTGAAGTCCACACTAGGTCATACAAAATATTATATAAAGTTCATCAAAGCATATGCATAGGTCACAGCCCCTATGGAGAAATAGTCGAAGAAGGAAGTTAAGTATTAGTTGAATGACAAGCTTCAGAAGAGTGTGGATACATTGAAACGAAAGATGGTCACCATGCCGATTTTAGTTTTTCCTTATTGGAGCAAGGAATTTCATGTTCATGTGGATGCCTCGTCTATCACTTTAGAAGCATTTTTGGCACAACCGGGTGAAGGAGAGATATACCATCCAATTGCATTTGCCAACAAGAAGTTATCATCTATAGAACAGAACTATACTACGACAAAAGGAGAAGGTTTGGCGATGGTATATTCCTTGTAGAAGTTCAGATATTACCTACTTGGATCTCACTTCAAGATGTATACAGACCACTCTGCACTGAGATACCTAGTGAAAAATCCAGTGTTGGGGGGAAGAATATGTAGGTGGCTACTATTGTTACAAGATTAGACTTTGAGGTGATCTTGAAACCATAAAAGTTTAATTCAAGACTAGATCACTTGCCGCACATACTGTCAGGTGAAGATGAAGGTAACTTGGTTGACAGTTTACCAAACGTGCACTTACTAGAAATTGAGATGGTGGATGACTATTTTACATAAATAGTTCAGTTTTTCGGCACAAGAGTAGCTCCATCATACTTCATAGTGGCACAGACAAAGCAACTTGTAGTGGAGGTAGCAGACTACCAGTTGTTAGCCGACAATTTGTAGAAGTTAGGAGTAGATGGTTTTCTACAACATTGCATAATGGAGTATAAAAGAAATATGATATTGTCAGAGGCACATGAACAGGTTGCAAGAGGTCACCATGCAGGAAAGGAAACAACTCAGAAGATTTTGCACACAGTATCATGGTGGCTACCCTTCATAAAGATTCTAAAGAATTTTTCCAAAGTTGCGACGTTTGTCAGAGACTTGGGAAACCTTCTAGGAGAGATGAAATGTCGTTGGTTCCACAAGTGACGTTACTAGCATTTGACAAACAGGTCGTAGATTTTGTTGGACCGATTAATCGAGCCACAAGATGATCGGGATCTAGGTACATCATTACTATGATGGATTACTTAACCAGATGGGTTGAGGCAGAGTCAGTTAGATATTGCAACGCAGAGACATCTAAACAATTTTTGTTCGAAACTGTAGTCACAAGGTTTGGATGCCCAAGGATACTTATGAGTGATAAGGGAACTCACTTTCTGAATAGGACTATTGCAGCATTAACAAAGGAGTTTTAGATTCATCATCATAAGAGTACACCATACCATCCTTAGGAAAATGATACAGTAGAAGCCTTCAATAAGATTCTAGAACATGCGTTGACAAATGTTTGTAACGTAAGTCGGGATGACTGAAACTTAAAGATTCCAGTAGTGTTATGGGCATATAGGACTACAAGCAATAAGTTGACGTGACAAAATCTATTCAGTTTGGCATATGGAGAAGAGGTTGTTATGTCGATGGAATTCATAGTACTGATTATGTGCATTGTTATGATGATAGAGATTACAGATTTAGGTGTAGTGGAAAAGAGATTGTCAGAACTTATGTAATTAGAAGAAGATCGTTTTGTCACAGGTTTCCATCAATATGTACGGAAAGCATGTGAGAAAGCTTGGCATGACATACATATCAAATAGAAGAAGTTTCAGATAAGAGATTTAGTATTATTCTATGACAATAAGTTTCTACAACATCTAAGGAAGTTCCAGATGCATTGGTTAGGCCGATATGTGATCAAATATGTGACAGAGGCAAGTGTTGTTCAGTTGGAGAAGTTGGATGGAGAAGTTATGGAAGGATTGGTTAACGTTAGTCAAGTAAAATTGTACAGGGATGATCATGCTTCCACGCACTAGTCTGAACTACGTAGAGTATGTACCATAGAACTTGTATTATAGTGTATCATAACAAGAAACCAGACAAGAAGAAAAAGCAATAGAAAATGTTAAAATTAAGAGACATAAGGTTGGAAGGAACCAAAGAAGTATTGTTCAAACAGTTAAGCCAACGAATGTCATAGAGACAAAGTAAACAAGAAGGATGCGTGTGCAAGAAGGAAGATTGGAATGCGACAGAAG
This sequence comes from Picea engelmannii, assembly GCA_009831015.1. Taxonomy (NCBI): domain Eukaryota; kingdom Viridiplantae; phylum Streptophyta; class Pinopsida; order Pinales; family Pinaceae; genus Picea; species Picea engelmannii. The sequence goes on from ML779564.1 coordinate 371,122, forward strand.
CATATGAAGAAAGCGGGAAAAGAATTAACAATATCCATGACGAGACATACAATAAAGAGAGAACATGACTGCGAAGTAGTGTCGTCGCGTATCCATAAATTAATATTGACAAGAAGATTTTGACAGGTTTGAGAATCTAACATATAATTTTTCGAAGATATTGAGTTAATGAAGCGTTAATTCATGTAATGAATGCTAAGGCAAGTGGGATACACTGTAAGTTCGGGTGTGGATGAGTTTAGAAACAACTGGAAACCCAGGGATAAAAGCAGTTGAAGGGTCAAACGGGTAAAAGTTATTGTCATTTTCATTTCCATATATAATAGCGAAAACAGAGAGCATAGAGCCAAGCAGAGCTGAAGAAGTTAGTTTGCAAAGTAGAATTGTAGAGAACAATGGCTCCACCCAAGGAAGCAACGCCATCTACATCAACACCAAAGAACCAATGCAATGATCCATCAGTAGTACCTGTAAATGAAGATATTCTAGGACCATCCTCATCAGAGCCGAGATTTCTAAGAGATTACATACCACCTAGGAAGGATATAGTGAAGCCATTCAACTTGTCAAAAGATGCTAAGTATGAGCTTGTGGAGCTGAAAATCCCACTTGGAGTGATCGTGGAGGAAGATATGTTAGACTTGATACCAAGTTTAAAGTATGTCAACCATGATGTTACACACGAGAAGAAATTTCTAGAGCTAGCGCTGGGAAAGTATTTGAAGAGGTACATCAGTGCTGAGACAAAGATAGTTGTGATAGAGCCAGAGATATGGGAAACAAGGTTGCATAAACCTAGCATTTTGAACTTATTCGACATACCAACCTTTGTGAGGAGTGCAGATATTAATGCATGTGTGAAGATGTTGTTGAGCTGCGTACACAGATGTTGCTTATGGCTCGACAGGCCAATCTCAATTGATATGTACTTGATTGTGCACATTACTGGACCATCGTCGCAAGAGGAGTACCCTTCATTGATCTTTTCAGACAAGAAGAATGAGAAGGCTCTATCGGAAAGCAGGAAAGAAAAGTTTCATACATTTTGAGGACAACGCGGTTTAGATGTAGCAATCATATGCGACCCTATAGTGAGGTTTGTGACATAAGTATTAGCTTGTAAATTGTTAAGGAAGTATCAAAGGGACCAAGTACCAATGACATTAATAGCGAAAACCGAGAAGTTCGTCGAGCGTGTGCATATAAATTAAGCAACAATTTTTCTCAACCAATTCTTGATCGACTGTGAAGAGGCACAAGATAAAGGGGTTGAATTTCACTACACATGGATATTAATTCTAATTGCATTATCAACATGGAGGGAGCCGGATGATATGCAGTTTTTGGGAGTAAAAGATTACCCATGCCTAGCTGCAAGATATCAGAATTTATGGCATTCTACACATAAGGTGTGATGGTTACATAATAATGTTGCTTTTTATATATACAAGGAAGTGATTCAAACAAGCATTCAGAGTACACCACGCATCCCACCACAGGTGGTTGAAGCATACAAGTCAGTTGCACGATTTAAGGCAGGGTGCCATCCCATATATGTGCAAGCAAAAAAGGACCAAAATTGAGAATGGTTTCCCACACGGTACATGTTATCTGAGGAAGATATGTGACACATTATGGAAGATTGGGATGATGATTGGAAGATCCCAATGACAAATAGAGAGCATTTGAAGAAACAAAACCCGAAAGTACAAGACATGGATGAATATGAAGAAGAAGGAGAAGAACATGAAAAAGGAAATGGCACAGGCAGAAAAACACAAGAGACAGCCCCACACACAGGGGAGAAGAGAAAAGATGAAGACACAGGGAAAGAAACTACTTGGCACAAGAAAAGGAAAGTTGTAAGGGAACCAATCGTTCAAGCCCTCATAGAAGATGATTTGGATAAAATTGGAAACCAAGTTAAGGAAGCTACAGATGAAGCTTTTGAGCGTACAACAAAACAACAAGAGGAAAGGCATTTGTATATGCAAGCACAAATTGCTATATTGCGATAATTTTTGGAGACTATGTCACTTGCAACAGTACAAACAGGACAACAAATGCAATCAGAGAATACAATGCAGAGATTTGAGGAGCAGTATATGACATCTATCGTATCAAGAGAAAGACGTGTAATGAAGACAGTGACGAGAACCTTAGAGTTCCCCATGACAAAATTGCAAGAGAAAGCCAAGGAAATAAGTCATATTGGCTTAGTGGTATCCCAGTTACCTATAGAAATTTTGTATGGCTTACAATCGAGCGTGACATAGGAACTTCAAGTGCGCACAATATTGACCTCGTTGGAGCTTACCAAGACATTCATAGATAAGGACATGTTGCAAGCAAAATATGGCCAACTCAGGTTGGAATGGGATGTGTAAACACACAAGGCAGAGAGTGTCAAACAGATGGTCGAAGGGGTCTATAACATTATTTCAGAAGTGCTAAGGGAGGAAGATGCCCCATTGGAGGAACATGTGACAAAGCTTAGCAAAGCCATTCAGGGATTCTGAACAAATGCCATCGACTTAGAGGCAAGACATATACCAAGCACTCCCCAAGAGGAAAGGGAGAAATGCAAAAAATATGGCCACCACAAGCATAGATAACATCAATAGTATGGAAGTAGAATGTGTTAAGTTGTATGCAGAAAGCACAGGGATTTGGAAGCAACTGACTGAATATGTGGAGTTGCAGGAGATTGGCTAGAAGATACATGTTGCACAGGATAATGCTCAAAAGTTCAAATAAGTAATGAGTACATTACCGTTGTTGTGAGAAATCTCACCCCACAGACAAGTTGAGCTCTCCTTAGTTGGGTTTTCTTCAACTAAGAAAATTCTAACAAATAGACAATAACATTATAAACTCTGCCTATTCTATTTCTTTACTTGCGGAGAGGGAGGGAGAGAGAAGAAAAGGGGAATGGTACCTCTTCCCGTAGTTTGTCCTCATTTTTCAAAGGCTTGAGATCCAGATCCACACCTAGAGCATGAGGATGAACCTGAAAAAAGGATAGACAAACTCTCTATGACTACTACCTAATATCAGATATTACAAGTAGGCACATGCAAGAAAGAAGGAATAAGATAGGCGTATGGAAATAGGCTAAGTGTATAGACATAAGAAACATGAACAAATTACAACCATGATGTGCTACAAGTCATTTTTCACGCTTCTCCTTTCAGCCCCTTATGTGCACTACTAGAATACTCCTGAAGTCTGAGATCAAAAGTTTGGTATCTTTCATGAACTCTCAAAAATTACCCCTCCACTCATAAATGGCCGAGTTTATATAGGATTTGGGAGGCCTAACCAATATAAGGAATCAAGGGAATGGTTGAGATTCTTCCTCCTTATGTTAGGATTGATTTCCCAAAGTGGAGGATCTCGAGCTCATGAGTCATCATGAACCATAACTACTCCAAGGGATCTCGCGATATTTCCATAGAAAAAAGGAGGAAATGGTTAAAATTGTCCTAACAGGAAGGATGCTTCCCTATAGTGGCAGACAGGGTGTCATGGATGCTCCCTTATAACTGAGAAGGGAGGGAGGATGCTCCCTAAGACATGGTAGGGGGCGTCCCTCTTACAACTAGGCCAAAACGGGAGGGAAAAAGTCATGTTTTCGGCCTCCAAAATGGGCATTTCTTCTCTCTAATGGCTAGGGATGATGACAAAGTGTTTTTCGAAGGTATCAAAGTAGTGAAACATAAATGTGACACTTAGGAAAGTGTCGTTTTGGAATTACAAAACTCAACAATGCAATTATACATAAGTGCGACACCTAATGAAAAAGTGACATAAGTGCGACACTAGGCAGTGTGCAAATTTTACGTATAATAGATTGCCCTCTAAAATGTGAGTTCAGAAGAAACGTTGATGGCCAAAACATTTTACACATGCGAGGGGTGTTGGAATAAGAGAGTTGGATAGAAGCTGCAAACAAACATCAAACAATATATATATAAATCATCTCGAGGTAGGCATACCCATGCTCGGTACAAGCTAACTCGAAGCATGGTTGTCAACCAATACATTTCGGATCCATGAAAGTACTGACTAAGGATATGGCCACCAAACATAAAATGTGGATCCATATCTCCATGACTCAATCAAGTCATAGCCATGAAAGAATACATTGTGGAGCCATGATACGACAAAACAACATATCCACGGACCAATAGAAAGAGGATCTATGTGACAGTATATACAATAGTGTCAAATGCTCTCCAACGCAACCTAGGTAAAGCACATAATAGAACCAGTGCCCAACCCAGTGTCTTCATCTTGATTGTAAAATGGTATCATTCTATCCATGTGAATAGATGTCTTGAAGTCGAATATGGTAGAAACCACTTGATTATCGATCATTAATGTATATTGTTAACAAATGTGAGGGAAATCATCAGTGATGTTAATGACTCCCAAGGTACCCTAGTACAATCCAACAGGTGTGAATCAATGAGATGAAGCTGAACACTCCGTGGAATCTTCCGATTAGAGGTCAATGATATAAACCCATTGTCGAAAATGAGGAAACTTTCCATTGAGGCATGCACGCTCCAAGGTAATAATTGGTTTCTAAGTCTGATTCTTGGATAACATGTTGAAGTCGACATGAATAGACTCATCGAAGGAGGGCCATGATGTATCCCACATCAACAACACAAAACATATGTAGGATAGTGATGGATCAAATGGGGACAAATTGATACGGGTATGAATAATGCAAAGTGATTGTAAGGTTGATACTTCCCTTGAACATTGCGCGACACCACAATTGACTTGGCAACATTTGACTCAAAGAGGCAAGGATCCAAACATAATCTGATGATCACCATAGTTTGATGACACCCAAAGGTTCTCTTCGAAGGAGTCGAAAGAGTATGACAATGCATAGAGCGTGACGACAGCCAAAGGTTCTCTTTGAATGAGTTGAAAGAGTACGATGACACATGGAGTTCGAATGACTCGAAGACAAATGAATTACCTAACTGTACGACATAATGTAGACATGTTCCATGTTCAAGGATGACAAATAATTGTTATAATGTTTCAAACACTTACCACACTTCCCAAATTCCCCCCCCCACCATGATTGGCGAGTACCTCTTTCTTGTTTAACAATCTCAAGGAGGATAATTGATGCTCGGTATAACTCATCTTCGATGAGCCCCTCTTCTCATGTTTAATGAACCAGAAGAAGTAAGGGTTCGGTCCCATATGGGTCCTTCAATGTAAAGTTTTATGAGTCCATAGAAGGTAAAATCAATGGCCTTTTCATATATAGAGAGTCTGAAAAGATGTTAAAGAAGACTCCAGATGGACTTTTTCATAACTTTAGTCTCCTGAGCCCAAAAAAGTATGAAATAATACTCAGGAGAAATCTCCTAATCAAGATGGTTAGGATGTTCATTTTTCGTAAATAGTCTAATGAGACTAAAAAAGAGATAAAATAGCGCTCGACAGACGTGCTTTCTAATTCACTTTAACAAGTGTGAAAGACAATGAGATCGCTTGACAATGTTTTCACGTTCAGGGAGTTTGGAAAGAGATTATAGTAGACTCCAAAGAGTTCCTTTTTGTATAACTTTTACGAGTCCGAAAAAAAGTGATAAAAGTATACTCGGTAACCTATTCTCATGCATTTACGAGTACGAGAAAGAACAAAGACTTAGATCGGTAACCTATTCTCATGTATTTACGAGCACAAGAAAGAGCAAAGATTAAGCTCAGGTTTAGTTTCATTCTTACACAAGTTTGAAAACAATGTTAAACTATGCTTGGGTAGGTTTCATTTTTTCACGAGCTTGAAACTAGAAGATAAACTATGCTCAGAACCAATTTCAATGTTTAACGAGCTTAAACCCAAAAACTAAATATGCTCAGAACTTCCCAATGTAATTTCCAAAGGTTTTGAAGGAGGATACCCATGGGTGGTTGGTAATTTCCCCCCAGCTTGAGAAGCTAGCAGCTTAACTCTAGCATGATAACTAGAGGCTAGAGACATGGCCCCCAAGCTTCGTTTCATTCACCGACTCTTATCCTATCACCAATTTCTATACTGGAATAATCTCCTGGTTACTAATAGAAAAATTTTCATCAGAGAGAGAGGAAGAAAGAGGATCAACTGACCCAGGTGGATGAAATCAAGGTTCAAGTATGAGTTCTAATGAAAGACTCGACTTAACGGGAGAGGCGGTTGTTTCATTTTTTAATCAGCTTGACACAAGAATAGAACTATGCTCATACCCTATGGGTTGGATTCCCAAGCCTCAGTTTGATTTTTTAACGAGCTTTCCACAGAGAAGAAAAACTATGATCGTAACTCTTTGTTTCACTTTTTAACAAGCTTGACACAGAAAAGAGAACTATGCTCACAACCTCTTCTTGATCATGGATTCCAAGAGGATAATGCTCTGGAAGGAATACATGTCAAGGGACCTACCTCGATCATGGCTTCTAGGAGAACTTCGTTGCACGGAAGAATAATGCTCTGGAAGGAATACATGTCGAGGGCCACAATAGAGGTAGGGATATTTGGTCTAGTATCCCTATCAAAGAGATCGCCATGTCCACTGCCAGATCAAATTCAAAAGAGGCTGAGCATACAATGAGAGGCTCGCTCTCATCCATAGGTAAATGCATGGAACATGTTGCCACATAATTAACCCGTGGCGGGGGTGATACCTCTTGCACATAAGGACCATTTAGGGAAGGCTAATGGCTGGCAGTCAAAGTAGGACCAATAAACTAAAGCTAATCGATAGGCACAATTTTTCCATTAAGAGGGAAAGATATCACTAGAAAGAGAGTGGACATGATAACTTTTGTGGCGTAGAAATAATCTCTCCCAAGGAGCAAAGTAAAATCCAAAGGGTTGTGAACTACCATAACGTCAATATAGACGATTTTCCCTCCTAAAGTAATACAAAGCTGTGGAAGGATCCCTATAGGTTCAGTGATTCATTTGTTAAAAGCTAACAAATTCTAGGTGACCGACATAAGCTGAGGACAACCTAAATCTTACTAAGCAGTTCAAGATAAAATACCAACGAAAGAACCTTCATCGACGATAGTTTGAGGAACCTCCCTACCAGAAACCTGAACAATGATTTGTAAAGGTATGTAGTAAGGAAGACGAGGTCCAGTTAGCTCATTCCAATCGAAAATAATGGCCTCACTACTTGGAAGGGGTTCCACAATATAAGGATAAATGCCCCCTTGTACGGAAGAATCAATATTAACAAGAAAAACATGAGCGGTATCGACTTCACTCTCTAACAAGAGACTGGGATCGACCGATGATGGCATCAGATCGATCACTTGGTGAATGTCACTCTATAAGGGGAGAGAAGGATCGACCAATGATGGGATCAGAATGACCACTTGGATTTCACTCTTCAAGGAAAGAGTGGGATCCACTGATGAGGGAAATAGATCGACCACTTTAACTTCACTCTTTGAAGGAAGAGTGGGATTGACCGATGAGGAAACCAAATCAATCACTTTAACTTCACTCTTCAAAGGAAGAGTGGGATCGATCGATGGGGAAACCAGATCGACCACTTTAGAAACCAATGGTAGGCCGGGAGAGAGATTACATTAAGCAATTGGAAGTTGTGGTTGAGAAACATTCATGTGTTCCAACAATTTCGAGGCTTCATCCATACAAGGGAAAAGGTGAGTTTGATGACTACCTTCACATAAACTACAAGGAAAATTGACTATGCTTTTATTTTCCCGAACATTATGGTTTGTTACTAGCATGATGACCAGAGGTTGATAACACGGGCTGATGAGGGCCCGCGGACCACACTTCTAAGACCTTGGTTAAACCTGGGCAATCCCGAAGAAGATGATCACCCTTACATAGCCTGCAAGGGAATTTGGGCTTGTGATTTGTGTTGGTAAGCTTATGAACCTCATCAATATTCCCAACATGATTGACAATAACTAGTTGATTGCTTCCAACATGTACTGCAATGGTTGAAAGTTTGGACCCTTGCTTATTTTTCTTCTTCTTAATCTTCCTTTGCTTCTTCTTCTTATCCACATGGTTACCATCTTCAGAGCTTTCATTAGGCGAAGTAGAAGAAACGAAAGAATACCAAATATGCGAAGAAGTCTAAGGGTCAACATGAGGTGGATTTTCTTAGGGTGAGGGACTTACATTTGAAGGACCAGGAACATTTGACATCACCAGAGTGCAAAACAACCATACCGGTAACCTAGTAGTGAATCCAGGGAGACTTAATGTGGCAATGTAAGGAGGACCAACGTTTTCAAAAGAAGGAAAAATGAAAGGTTCCCCGAGAAAGGGGTTCCTTCGTAGTTACTTCCAGGAACTGATGCCATATACCTAGACTCAACCTAACATGTACTATGGAAAAAAAACATCACACGCTAAAAATATAGGAAGCAAACATGCAAACAAAAACCTTATGACTGTGAAACCACTAGTTTGTGATGAAATCCAACGTCATAGGATCAATATGAAAAGGGGGTGAGATAAGGCAGGTGGAAAATTTACATTGGCCACTTGCCTAACGGACTTACACCCTGGTGCAAGTTCCCACACGAGACAACCATGGGTTGCCCTCTAAGGAGCCCAACTGAGTTTGACCAATGTATGTTCTAGGTACAACAAAGAATTTCCCTTTCATCGTCACCTTGTGTATGAACCCTAGAGATTATGGCCGCTAAGGTCACCACTTACAACAACAAAATCCTGGGGAAACAGTCGAAAATTCGGTATACAAGGGAAAAGTCGTTAAGACCTGAAATCCCCTCGAGAGGTGCCTTGCATGGAGGTCTGATCCTCTCAAGTGATCTCCAAGTGTCTTTCAACACCGTTTGTAATACGTGCAGACCACTCCACCAAGACCAACGAAGCAGGGTTAGTTATTCTGCTGGCCCCAATGTGACCTCATGATTGACCCTTGTGTGAGAAGGGTTGCCCAGGAAAATAACACAGAAAATGAATTTCTCTCACTCACTCTAGATTCTATGTTTGTTTTATAGCTTTGGAGAAGTATCCTCACCACCGATTCCAAAGCTCTACACTTAAGAAAATGTAGGTTTGAAAATCCCTAGAAATAAAAATGTCTAGATAGATTTTAATTAACACTTTGATTTTATGGTTGTTTGTTACTCAAAGGTATGGAAGTGAAACTAATTATTTAGTGACCTCAACTCCAAAAGACTGCAACAAAATGAGATGCAAAACTTATGTTCAATGAACTCTATGTACGTGAGAGAGAATAGGTGATTTCTTTTTAAAAAAGAATCAAATACCCAAGTCCCAATGCAATGAAACAACCAATACAAAAACAATTCCTAAATCTCAAGAAGATGCCAAAGACAATGTTGCTAAGTAGAATGCAGTCAAATTCTCTTTGGCTCGAAAATGCAATGTAATAAAATGGAATTTCTTAATGCTTCTTTTCTTTCAAATGAAATGAAAGATTTCAAGGTTGATATAGAGAAGAACACAAAGCATAAAGAATATCCAAACAAAGACGCATTCACAAGATCGAAAACTGAAAGAATCAAACATAGAAATTACCTTTAACACTCATTCAAGCAGACAATTCGAAAGAAAACAATCACTCTAAAAAGGGCTTTAAAACCAATAGATTTGAGATCAATTGATGTTGTAGCAGACACTAAAAGATTCAGAATTGACTTGATGGATCAACAATTCCCAAAAAGAAAACTGAAATAACAGGGTTTGATGCACTATATTGTCTCCAAGTTAATGAAATGAACTTTCAAAACTGACAAGAAAAGAACTAAAAAGTTTTCAGAAAGTAAAAGAAAGAAGTCTAATGATTGGATAATCACCCAAAAATCAAAACCAGTGACAATCAAAACTACATCCAAGGATCAACTGAAACTTGAATGTTTGACCTTTCACAACTTGATCAAAGACAATAGATTATCAAAAGAAAAAAGAGTGATCTAAACAAAGCTTTCAAACAAACAAATTCCTAAACAATCCAACAAGGATCTGAGGCCTAATCCTGAGTTAGAAAGAATCAAGAAACAAAGAGGAAAAGGGCCAAAAATCAATCCAAAAACAGGGGGGATGCTTCTGTAATCAAAGAGACAGGGCATCCACATGGAGGTTGCATGCAATCATCTAAGAAGGGAGGGAGGATGCTCCCTAAGACATGGTATGGTGGAGTCCCTCTTCCAACAAGGCTAAAAGGTGAGGGAAAAAGTCATGTTTTCAACCTCCAAAATGGGTTTTTCTTCTCCGTAATGGCTAGGGATGATGACAAAGTGTTGTTCCAAGGTGTTGGAGTGGTGAAATATAAATGCGACACTTAGGAAAGTGTCGTTTTGGAATTACGACACTCAACAACACAACTGTACATAAGTGTGACACCTAATGAAAAAGTGACAAAAGTGCGACACTTAGTACAACACTAGGAAGTGTGTAAATTTTACGTATAACAACCTCCATTAGAGATGGTAGCAACAATGGCCAAAAGCAGGAAGCTATATTCATAAATAAATCAACTAAGGGCGTCACAGTAGGCTTGCGCGCAAAAAAATGAGGTATTGCGAGAAGAAGCCTATAAGGTGATCGCAAAGTTAGCAACCACTCAAGGCACGGTCAAGTAGGTAGCACAAGAAACTGCTAAAAAATTGAAGACTCACTTAACTACTAAAATGGTTGAGGAAATCGTACAACAGGAAGCACAAGTCAGGGAAAAAGTTGCAACGACCAGTGACACACTACAAAAGTTCTTGGAAACCTGGAAGCAGGCCTGATGTGGCTTGAGACGAGCCACATGTTAATGTCAGGGGTCTGTTAGAGGAGGATATTTTGGATAAGCTTTGGAAATTGTGCAGAAGTGGATTGTGTGACATTTTGGAAAAGCAGTAGCACGCGTGCAGAGTAGTTGGAGCATGTTTTGGAGTCAGCGTGCAAAAGGAGGAAAGTAGTTAGGATTTTGGGGACATTATGTCCACTTTGTAACCATTTTGTAACAGACTTAGCCCTATTGTAAATCTATAAATTGTAATGGGTTTTTGGGGTAGAATTCAATTTTTTTGGGGAGAGAGAGCTTAAGTGAAGAATTGGCTAAGTGTTCGGGTTATTTGAGTGATGATTGAGGTTTTCGGGAGTTAGGATCACACTGCAGCAGAATGACTAAGGTAGTTTTGGGTAATGTCAATTTATATATCTTATTGTAATCGTATTGCGCAGCTGTAAGGAGATTGTTAATGAATAAAATAAGAAGCTAGTTGTTGTGGACGTAGCCCAGTGAACCACGTTAAAACCTTGTGTCTTGATGTGTTGTTTTTGTGTGTTATGTTTATGATGCATATGATATTTATTGTTACTAAGCAATGATGGTAAACACTTAGCATTCTGAATATGTCATTGATATATGTTGTTATGATCATGTGCACTTAAGTTAACGAGGAATGAATGTTAAGTGGAGTAATTTCATGCACAAGGTATATTGAATGATAATTAAAGGTTAAGTAACAGAAACTATGCACATAGTAGATGAATCGATAATGAAAAATATGGTTATGTTGAATGACTCCCTTCCCCTCATCACTGTAGAAACTTGGTTCCTACAGCCCCTCTAGATGCCTCAGGTGAGACTTCACTTGCTTGTAGGTGATGCCGAAAGGGTCGGTGTCTAAGGGTTTTTTTGGTTTATTAATGATTAACCCTAGGTCTTCCCATTGCGCCAACACCAAGTATATGATTTTTTTTTTGTTTGTTAGTTTGTTCGTGACATGTGGGACTAACTTGTGGATAAGAAACCGCAACTCAGGAGCATCTAAGCCGTCAAAATCACCCGAGGATCGCACTCGACCTGAGCCACACCAACCCTTGACATGGCTGGATTTTTTGTCCCTGCAAGTTTCGAACCGATGACTTTAACATCACAGAGCGCATTAACAACACACTCTGTCACCGACTGTCCTACACCTCGGGGACTAACACCAAGTATATGATTATTTTAATATACAAATACTAATTATTTGATTAATCTAAATAATTGTAACTATTTTTATAATTTTAATAGTTATATATAATTTAATTAAGCTATTAATTATTAATGATGATGATGATAATGATGATGAATGGTTAACATCCAATGAGACCAATTGGTCTATAGGACCTTAAGAAGGTAAGTTATTACTTCGATTTCTTTAAAATCGTATTTTTGTGCTAAAAAAACATTGAGAGAAGCATTCCAAGATCACCATAGTTTTGATAAATTAGGAGGTTAGGAAGGCCTGTATTGTGGCAAATATTTTTAAATTGGGATCTAATTTGGGAATAGGCAAGGTAATCTAAGAAGAAGTGTTTTTCATCTTCAACCCTCTTAGTGTCACAAAGATGGCAAATTCTTTCATCCCACTGTGTTTTTGGAATTGTCCAACATCAAGTTTCAGTATGTAGCTCGTGAGAGTTTGTTCTTATTTTAGAAATGTTGATTTTCTTCTTTGCACTTCTCAAAACTGAGAGGTACTTTTGATCTTCTAAATTGGCGTTGACCACCTCCTTGTAGTATCTTAGTTTCATTTTATCCTCTAATTATGTATTATACTACATATTCTCCTTAAATTTAGAAGTGATGATATTTGCAATATTACCGATATTCTGCATGATGGCTTCTTCTTGTATTCCCCAATGATTTAGCCAATATTTGACATGTTTATGCCATCCTCGCTTGATCCCCTGGTGGTTTTGGATAGAGTTTGAAGCAATTTTGGGGAGTCTCTTGTCGTTCATGTTGTTTATCTTTTTCTTGTAAGTTAGATATATAATCATAGAAATGCTCTCAATGGGGGTAAGACTTACTTCTACGAGGAGGATATGATAGGGTGTATTGCCCTTAATTTTGATATTACAAGTTATAAAATTCTTTTGGATCTATTCTATATTTCTTCAGGATTCTCTAAAGATATTGGAACCCCAAACTTCACACCCATATAAGATAATCGAAGTGACGAGAGTGTGAAAGAGGAATGTTTTCTTATCCCAAAGCCAAAGGTGTGTTGATTTGTAATTGTTTTCAAGCCCATTATAAGATTTCCACCCTCCATTTATCCTTTTCTCAATGCTATAGTTCCAATTGAGCTTGTGGTGAATATTGATTCTAAGATATTTGTATGAAGGCACATCCTCCAAGCTATTGTTCTCATATACAAAAGTATTGTAGGTGATATTTTTGGATTTAGTTATCATAACCTTTGTTTTGTCAGTGTTCATAGTCATGTCCATACTAAAGCAGAAGTCCTCGAGGATTATAAGTTGCTTACCTAGGTCATAGGGACTCTTCGCCACAAGAACAATATCATGAACATAAAGAAGAAGAATGATGATTATACTAGTGAGAGTTGGGCCAACACAACCTGCATCCTGCAAAAAATCTTCTAACTTATCAATATAGATGTCAAAATGGGTAAGGTATAGGGGTAACCTTGCTTGAATCCTATACTACAATTAATTTCTTTCGACCATCCCTCAATGTTCTTAAACTTGGTCATAACTTTCTCATAAATCCTTATTGCAACAAATCTTAACTCAAAAGGGACTCTAACCTCTTCTAATCTATTTCAAAGGTTAGTCCCGGGCACAATGTCAAAATATTTTATAAAATCAACGAAACAACGAATGAGATCAATTTTATCATTACGACACTCCTTTGCAATGATACTAAACGTAACAAGGTGGTCCACAATTGAATGGTAGCCTCTAAATCCAACTTTTCCTTTAGCTCCTTTTAAATTACTTTATAGCCATGTACTGATCTTCTTTTCCAAAATACTTCTGCAAAGATGAACTAAAATGGGGCTAATCATAATGGTCCTATAATTAGAGGGATTGCTTTTATCCCCACTTTTAAAAATAGGTACAACGAGGATTTGAGTCCAAGGTTTTGGGAAACCTTGTTGGGTTGCTAAATTGAAGGGCTTATGTATGTGAGGGATGAGGATACGTCCTCAAATATTTAATATTTCAGCTTCGTAACCTTTAATGTCCTTAGTTTTTCCTTCTGAGAGCCGCTTAACCCAAAACTTAATCTCTTTTATAGAAAACACTTCTTCCCTTGTAGGACTATTTGGAATGTTCTCCATGACATTAGGGGATTTGTAAAGATTTTTAAGGTAGAAATTCCAATCCTTCAAGCGAATCCTTGTTACACCTCAAAATTACTCACTTCGATAGTGTCGCAAGTGTTGTCATTACAAGTTTTGTAAGTGTCACATCTTGTCCGCAAGTGTCACATCTTGAATACAAGTGTTGCAAGTGGCACAAAAAGTATACTGCCATCTTGCCTATGTCGTGCCTCTAACGACATCACAAAGACACTTGAGACACCCCAAAGACTAGTTTTGAAGAAGAGAAGTCACTTGACAGGGAGTACAAACCTTTTGCCATTGAAAAAACTATAAAAAAATGGATTTTGGAGAGGAGCGCTCCCCTACCCATTGTCAGGGAGTGTTGGCGTTCCTTGAGCCTCTTTGGTGGAGTGCTTGAGTGCCTTGTGCACCCTTTTGGGGGAGCGCTACCCTTTTTTTGGCAAATTTTGGGTTTGTTGAGGCAAATAAGGGAAGAGTCCCTCAATTCCTGAAGGTAGTTGGATTTGAATAGATGGTCAAGGCATGATCTTAGGGGAGATCCTCAGGTTAAGGAGAGGAATACTCAAATCATCCCAAATATCTCTCAAGTGGTTGGACCTATCTAAGGTTATATAAGGAGGTCTTCTCATGGTTAAAGGTACAGTGGAGACTAGAGATTGATACCAAACTTATGATCCTATAAGTGGTATCGATAGAAGACAAGGAAGATTGAGAATTACATCAAACTTATGATCCCATGAGTGAGATGTCATCAAATCAATCAGTGGAGATTATTTGAGCAAAGGGGTTGGACAAGGAGAACTAGAAGAGGCTGTTGCACCTTCATTCAAAGGATTGTAAGTACTTTTACTTGTTCTCATTAAATAATCAATGCTTGGCCTGTTTCTTTCAAACTTGTGCTTGTCCCATATGAGTTTGTCTGCAGTAGATGGATCTATGATTGAGCTAATATTAGTAGAGTAGGAAGTCCATTGTATCTTTGTTTGTCTTACAGGATCTATCAAGGAGCTCAGGATTGAAGCTCAGCCAGGACTTTGCAAGGACAAACGTCGCTAGTAAGGTACATATATTTCTTCTTCTCTTTCATTATTTAGCTTGATAGGATCTAAAAGGAAGTCAGTGTCCATGTTAAGCACTTTTCTGTCTTGGTCTTAGGAGTCTAGAGACCAAGAAGGAATCCACTTGTCCGCAGGGGGATTCACCTACAACAGAAATTGACGACTCCATTGGGGAGGAGCTCTGATTTTTGTTTCCATTCCCATATCTTATTTTGTCCCTTTTCCCACTGATTTGATCTTCTCCACATTGTCTTTTTTATTATTAGATTTGTTTGATTGCCTCATTATGTCATCAGGATCACCTTGATTGACTGGATTTCCTTCATTTTTTGAGTTTTTGGGCTTTTTTCTGAGTTTTTGGAGTAGAGCGCTCCCCTCCTGTTGTTGTCAGAGTGCTATCACTCCTCTTTAGCCTTACACAGAGCGCTGGAATGCTCTGGTGCCCCTTACACTAGAGCGCTACCCCATTTTTGTGAGAAATTCTCCAGAATTTTCATCTTCTGAAGCTATTTCTTGGTTTTGGCTTTTGCTCAGGGTCCCATACTCTCAGTCCATCTTGATATTGGTTTTCAAACACCCTTATTTTTGAGAATTCATCCTCTTTTGTTTGGATTTTTTGACATTTGTCCTTACTTTTCAATTTGTCTTTCACGATTTGGAGTCAATTTGTCGTTTTCTTCTCGTTTATCTGAATGAGTGAAAACTTTGTAAGGGGTTTCAAAGGTCTTTTGTACTTTTCTTTCTGATCGTTGAGTAATCTTGTCCAAGCTCTTTCTCCTTCCTTTTGAGTTTTTGGCTTTCTGTTTCTTGTTTGATCACAACAAGGGTATCTTTTGGTTTATGTGAAGTTTGCTTAAATCTCACAACTCTTGAAGTCCGATTAGCATAAGTAGCTTTACATCTACTGGTTATCAGTCACCTACAAACATTTTAGCATTGCATTGGATTCCTTATTGAGGACTATTGCATGAGTTCATTTCATCTTGGTGTTTGACAGTGAAAGGAAAATCCTTCTCCTTCCCTTAATTAGACATTCATTGAAAGAAAATATTGCTTATCATTTCTTATGCATGTTTTGGGAACTGAGTCATAATATCATCAATATTCACTCTCATACACCTCTGAGTAAACAACAACCACTAACTAAAATTTATCATACTTTTTACATCTTTGTTAGCAAACCTACATTAGTTTAAGGTGTAAGGCTTTGGAATAGGTTGAAAGGATAACTTTCCAAAGCTATCAATCAAACTTAGCATCTTGCGATAGGGAGAGCAAATCCAATTATCGTATAGGCTTTCTGGGATCCCCCTCTCACACAGGGGTTACGCACGAGGTCACATTCAGGAGAGTTACAGAGATTGTCCCTCCGTGTTCCAACTATTTGTAGTGGTCGGATTGTATATTGGGGGTCACTTGAGGGTATACCCATGATTATGTGTGGGAGCTTCTCAAGTTGATTTCAGACTTGTTATCCTGCCCATACATTCGGATCGGACTGTCGACTGTACCCGCCCAGGGGCTGACTGTGAGTTGGTGACCTTAGTAGCCATAATATTTAAGGTCTCACACAAGGTGACAGTGAAGGGAAGTCTCACTGTACCTGGAACAGATGTTGGTCAAACTCACTCGGGCTCCTTGGAGGGTAAATCCACAATTACTGCGTGGAATATTGCACCAAGGTGTAAGTCCGTTAAGCAGGTTGCCAACGTAACTGATCCACCCACTCTATCTTTGCCTCTTCCTATTTTGATCTCGCGACGTTGAATTTCATCACCAACTAGTAGTTTCAATGTGGGAAGGTTTTGTTTGATTGTTTGCTTCTCAGATTCATAGCGTGTGTTGGTTGTGTTACTTAGTGGACCTTAGGTCGAGTCAATGTTAATGGCATCAAATCCTGAGAGTACCAATGGAGGAACCCCTTCTCCTAGGGAACCTTATACCTTTCCTTCTTTTGGAAACTTTGGTCCTCCACACATTGCCACACTAAGTCTTTCGAGACCCACCATCGGATTACCAGTTTGGTTGTTCCCCACTCCGGTGATCTCGAATCCTCTCAATGTTTCAACTGCACCTAATACTTTAGATGTTAGTACACCACCCACACATCAACCTCACGTCGAATTTTCGCCTTCTTCACCCATTAAGTCTCCTTCCCTTTCTCCTTTTTCACCTAGTGAAAGCTCTAAAGCAAGTAACTGGGTTGATCAAAAGAAGAAGAAACAGAAAGAGAAGAAGAAGAGCCCGAAAAGGACCAAGGCCCCAACAACATAAGATGTTGGATCCAAGCAACCAATTACTGTTAATAGTACTAGGAGTGTTGATGAGGTCAACAAGACTAAAATGAAGAATCCAAAACCCAAATTCCCTTGCAGTCTTTGTAAGGGTGACAACTTTCTGAGGGATTGCCCTGGTATTCCCAAGGTCTTAGAAATGTGGTTCTCCGCATCGTCGGCCTCTGCTAGACATACTGGCGATGCCCTGTCAACTAGTGACATTCAGGTTGGTAAGAAGAAGACAACTGTCAAATTTCCTTGTATGTTATGCAAAGGTGATCATTATTCTCACCTTTGTCCTTGCATGGACGAGGCTTCTTCTATTTTTGAAAAACTTCGACTTCCAAAAGGTTATCGTAAGCTTTCCCCCAACCCATCATTAGTTGATGGACTGGTCAGTCCGGTTGACCAAGTGGTCAATCTAGTTTCCTCCTCAATTGAACCACAAACCCAAGTAGTTGATCGAGTTCCATCATCGATCAACCCCACTCTTCATCAAAAGAGTGTAACCCAAGTAGTCGATCTATTTTCATCCTCAGTCAACCCCACTCTCCCGTTAGAGAGTGACACCAAAGCGGTCGATCCATTTCCGCTCGTTGACCCCATCCTCCCCTTGGAGAATGAAATCCAAGTGGTCGATTCGGTTCTGTCATCGGTCGATCCCACTCCTCCTTTGATGAGTGCCAAAGTGGTTGATCCAGTCACTTCCTAAGTCAGTCCCACCCTTCATCCGAAGAGTGCCAAAATGATTGCTCCGATTACGTCATCGGTCAATCCCACTCTTCCTCCGAAGAGTTCCAGTGTGGTCGATCCGATCCCATCATTGGTCAATCCTACTCTCCCTCTAGAGAGTAAACCCGATACTGCCCACGTTTTTCTTGTTGATACAGAATCTACCATGCTGGGGGGCATTCCTCATTCTCCCGCGAAACCCCCTCCAAGAAATGAGGCCATCCTTTTTTATTGGGGTACTCTAACTGGACCTCATCTTCCCTCTCACATTCCTTTCCAGATTACAGTACAAGTTTGTGGTCGAGACGTTCCTCAAACGTTGATAGATGAAGGTGCGTACGTTAGTATTTTGTCCTTTGTTGCTTGGAACGCTTTGGGTTTTCCTCAACTTGCGTCAATTTCCGGTAACTTTGGGAGGGAAAACTGTCTTTATTGATGTCATGGTAGTTCGATACCCCTTGGATTTCGCTTTACTCCTTGGGCGGGATTATGTCTATTCCATGAAAGTTATTGTTTCCACTCTTTTTCATGTGATATCTTTCCCTCACGATGGAAGAATTGCAACTATTAATCAACTTTTCTTCATCGGTCCTGACTGGATTACCTCAGTGAATGGTTCTTATATGACAACAGTATTGCCCCCACCGCATGTCAATTATGTGGCATTGTCTCCCATGCCTTCAAATTCCAATGATTTGGATTTGGTAGTTGACATGGTGATCTCTTCGATAGGGCTATTGGAGCCTGATCTCCTTACCCCTGTCGCGACCCTCGACATGTGTTCCTTCCAGAGTGATTTTCTTCCATCCAGTGAAGATCTCTTGGAAGCCATGACTGAGTTTTGTCCCTTGACATGGTGTTCTTCGAGAGAGTTATTCTCCTGGAAGCCATAATCAAGAAGAGTCCACGAGCATAGTTTCTCTTCTCTGTAGCAAGCTCATTAAAAAAATGAGACAGAGATCACAAGCACCATTTCTCTTCTCTATGGAAAGCTCATTAAAAAATGAAACATAAGCTTTGAGCATAGTTTTCCTCTCTGTAGCAAGCTCGTTAAAAAATGAAACAATCACCTCTTTTGAACCTTCATTTCAGCCACCCTTATTCATTTTCTCCATCTAGTAGAGAAATTGGTGACAATCTCAAAGTTGGTGAATGAATTGAAGCTTGGAGGGCATGTCTGCAGCCTTTGATGATCATTCTGGAGTTAAGCCACTAGCTTTCAAGCTGGGGGCATACCGAGCTTAGTCTTTGTTCTTTCTCGTGCTCGAAAAACATGAGAATGCAACCGGGTAAACTTTTATCTCTTTTTCGGACCCGCATGGTTAAACAAAAAAGGAACCCCCTGGAGTCTTCTTTGAGCTCTTTTTTAGACTCTCTAAACATGAAAAGATTGCCGAGTGATCTTGCTTCCTTTCCCACTCGTTAAAAGGTTTGAAAGGGCATCTTTTGAGTGGTAATTTATCTCTTTTTCGCTCTCGCGAGACTAACATTACGAAAAAGGACAACATTGGAGTTGTCTTTAAGTTGTTTTTAGACTCTCTAAATATGAAAAACCACCGAGTTTACCTTCTCTGGACTCGTTAAACAATCATACATTGAAGGGTCCTTACAAGATCGAACCCTTACTTCTTCCAGTTCGTTAAACAAAGGAAGAGGGACTTACCGAAGGTGAGTCATATCAAGCATGTGTTACCCTCCTCGAGCTTGTTAAATTAAAAAGAGGTAATCGTCTATCTGGATGGGGGAAAAATTGAAAGAATCAAGCCAAACAGTTTTTTGAGAACACTACCAGTAACACTTACGGTCGCCCTTGAACATGACACTTTGTCTTTGCATGCATTTTAATCCACTGAACCTCTGCACTAAGCCAATCCTATGAGTTTCTTTTACTCCTTTAGGTCACCTGACGAAAGTCACAACATCCACTGCATTATCAAGTTTTGGTCCATGTCATGTTTTTGCTATTGTGCCTCAGTGTTCAAGGGAAGTATCTACCTCGAGAGTCAGCCATCACAAATATCATGTTTCAATACCCGTGTCAGTCCATGTTCATTCGATCTACCAATTACATCTCTGTGTCAGTTTCGTGTCATTGATGGGGGATACATCAAGGCCCTCCTTCGACAAGTCTATTCCTGTCGACTTCAACACATTATCCCGGAACTAGACTTAGAAACCAGTTAGTACCTTGGGACCTGCATGCCTCAATGGCAAGCCTTTTCGTGTCTGACAATGGGTTTGCATC
This sequence comes from Picea engelmannii, assembly GCA_009831015.1. NCBI lineage: Eukaryota > Viridiplantae > Streptophyta > Pinopsida > Pinales > Pinaceae > Picea > Picea engelmannii. Next base: position 391,569 of record ML779564.1, read on the forward strand.
ATTGACCTCTGATCGGATGATTCCATGGATGTTCGACTTCAGCACATCTATTCACATTCGTCGGAATGTACTAGAGTACCTTGGGAATCATTGACATTAATGGTGATTTCCCTCGCGCTTGTTAATGGTTTACATCATTTACCGATAATCAAGTGGTTTCTACCATGTTTGACATCAAGACATCTATTCACATGGTTAGATTCATACTACATCAGGATCGGTAAGAAGACCCTGGGTTGAGTCATCACTCTTATATGTACTTTGCCTAGTTTGCGAAGGAGTTCTCTTGAACTATGACACATATACTGTTACATAGATCCACTTTGTATTGATTGTGGCTATGTCTTGTCATTTCGTAGATCCACTGTGTATTCTTCGTGGCTATGATCAGTTCAGGTCATAGGTGTAACGCCCCATATTTTGACCTTAGGTAGTTAGAACATTGTTGTTTACTAATCTTAATAATTCAAAGTTTAGCATTTGTTTAGAGTCAGTTAGACTTTGTTAGACATTGAGATCTATACCTCTAGACCTATTTGTATGTTACATGATATATGCTCATGACAAAGATAGTTATTTGATTATTTAAACATGAAAATTAAAATGGGTAAGTTCCGTACATGTATACCAATTCAAGTTATGTTATGAATGTATAATAGATGCAATGCATGATGTAAATAGGAATACATTTCTTAATTGAGCGTCAATGCAAATATGCATTCTTATATAAATTTGTGATGTATCTGCATCAATATGTGTTATTGGTGAACTAACCTATAGGATGACGAGCTATGTGATAGCCAACTGACTATAGTATTGAGGTAACTGGGATGTCGTAGACATCAAGAAGATATTGTATGCTATAAGTTGTACTTACTATTTAATTTATGATTCAAAATATTATTATGATCTATGGTAAGTGAGGTTTTGACAGGATGCACAACTTACCTAGAGTGGATGTTTGATGACGTGACTCTAAGATCAGTAGTTGCACAGTATGGCTTGATGCAGGGTGTTGAACCTAGTTCTATGAGGAGGGGTGGAGGTATTTCCCACCGTTTATCCTCTGAAACCTAGAGTCGTGGGAGGGCTTTGTGAAGTCACGCTCCCCTAGACGTGTGATGATGACTGCTAGTTGCCTATTGTGGAAGCTTGGTCGAGATGTATGACACTTCCGCTTATGGGTTCTATCTGGAGTTAGGTCAATATAGTTGATGCTCCATCTTAGTCCAACAGAGGAAAGGATAGGGTGGAAGATGGAAGTAGGTTAGGAAGGAAGGATGCTTCGATGTTAGTTGAGAATACTGATTGGGGATTAGAGATGCCACTATTGTTTACTCACTTGGTTACTACCATGTTTAAAACCCTCTTTGATTTCCTAATGATATTTTAAGTGTGACAATGAGTTATTGATGAATTGGTGTAATTTAGTTCGTTAAGATTATTAAATGATGCATTACTTGATCTGTTGTCCTACATGTCTTGGTGATTATATAGGAACTATGCACTAGAGGCAATGATTGTTTATCGTTAGTACATGCATGAGATATGTGTCTGCTAGCTACACACACATACCCTACCCATGTACACTAGTATAAGTAATTAATGTATTAATTATTAAAGTAAAATTTTAACTATTTAATTGAATATTTATTAAATGTGTAAATTATATTGCATACAAATATCTAGAAGCATTAAATACCTTATTGAGTTTGATAGATGGTGGGTGTGATGAATTAAATGAGTATGGTGGGGTGTTATGTACATTTTGGGGAAAATTATTAAATAACATTTATTAGCTAGCATGAGAATAAAGACTTTTTATTTTATTTATTATTGTTTAATGCAAGTCATTTATATTTATTTTTATTTTAATATTTTCCCAAAATATCTAGATAAGGGAGGTTGATGGATAATAATGAGGGTGGTTGAGGAGACTTGGGGAAGTGTGTATGGAAACTTGATAAATAGGGAGAAGAAGTAGAGAGGAGGGGGAGGATGGGGACGTTTGAGCATGATGAGAGGTTGTGAAATTCTTGGAAGATATAATTCTTTTGATAGTTTTCTTTGAGCATTTGCGCTTTGCTGTTCTTGGAGTCACGGGCATGGAGGGCCAAGAAACCGAAAGGTTTCTTGGAGCTAGGAAGCCGGCTAGGCTCCTAGTTGGCAGGGAGGGTTCCGTTGTTTCACTCTGGGAAAGCGGGAAAAGAATGCTTGGAAGCGCCTAGGACTACATTGCAATTGATGAGCTTCGACAAACTAAGAAAGAGGTATTTTTCAGTGGTATTTGTTGTTGATATTTTGTATATACTTTTGTTTTAAGTTGCAAATCTTAGAGTTAACCTATTACTTATTTCATCATGCTATTTAGATTTATCGTTGAGCAAATGTAGAAGAATTGTGTAAATGAAATGAAATTATGTTAAAGCAAAGTTGTTATTGTGTATGTATAAAATGAAAGATTAATTGTTTAACATCCTGGATGGGTGTTACAATAGGAGTATAGATCCACATTGTATCTGCAGTGGCTATACCATTTTGTCAATATAATTATGGCTCCGCAATGTATTTTATGGCGGCCATACCTAAAAAGTCTTTATCACTGAAACATATGTATGCTTGCCTTGGGTTTTGAAACATGTCATAATATTTGTTTGATGGTTGTGTGCAGCTTTTTCCGGTTTCTCTGCATCCATACCCTTGCTCGAAAAAGTCTACAAAGTACTTCAGTCATCATCGTCTTCTAACTTCATACTTTGGGGGGCAATCTGTTACACCTCAAAATTACTCACTTCGATAGTGTCACAAGTGTCGTCATTACAAGTGTTGTAAGTGTCGCATCTTGTCCGCAAGTGTCACATCTTGACTAAAAGTGTTGCAAGTGGCACAAACATATTTTTGCTTTTTGAGGGCATTTTAGCTTCCAAAGACCCTTCCACCACCATTTGGGGATTTGTTGCAATGGGTCAATGTTCATTGCTATGTACCCTGCTTTTGGAGTATAGAAGCCTATTGGATCTTTTTGCCATACCAGTTCATCATCCTTGTCAATGATTCTGATGTGACCTCTTATGAGTGTGACTATATAGTTTGTTATTTTTTCTACTTGAATCACATTTAGTACTAGAAGAGTAGCATTTTCCCAACCTTGGTTCCATAAATTTGTTGTTAGAGGATCAACTAAATGAGAGAGGTAAAAACTACCTTGCCTGTGTAGCTGTTCAATTAGGTCCTCCGGTAGTATGTGGGAGTTTCCACTCTCTGGCCATGGGTCAACACCAATTCGTAAATGATTTCCTTTACCCACCCTCCAAGCAAGACTATCCCTGGCCACTGGAAAAGAAGAGATCATTGCTTTCCAAATAATCGATCCATTTGTTGAAGATTTGATTGGGATTCTGATCCGATCTTCAATTGAATCCAGGGAAATATATTTTTGTGCTACTACAAGGGTCCACAAACTGGTGTATGAGATGAGCCTCCAACATGATTTTGCTACTAGGGCCTTAGAAAAAAAGAAAATGTTTTTGAGCCCCCAACCTCCCAATGCTTTTGGCAAACCTATGTTTTCCCATTTTGACCATGGCCAAGTATGCTTTTATCCAGAACCAGACCAGATAAAACGTGCACAGATCCTTCTGATTTTTTCTAGAACTCCTTTTGGAATCCATGCTAATGACATCCAATAAACTGGTATGGATTCCAATACTGATTTGGTCAGAGTGAGTCTACTTGATATTGATAACCATCTAAAGATCCAACCGTTTAATCTTTTCTCTAATTTTACTATCAGTTATTTCCAATCTTCTTCCCTGTAGCTATTTGGCTTTGACTGAAAGCCTAAGTATTTTAATCCTTCCGAGATATCCCGAAGAACAAAAGGAAAAAGACTCTAGTACACTACCATTTCTTCTTCGTCCAATTAAGAGGTAGTGATAGTTGATTTCTGATCATTTATTATCATAACTGTGGCTAAACGGAACAACGATAGGATGTGAGCCAAAGTTTCTGCATCTCCAACTTTCCCATTACATAAGATAAGAATATCATCCACAAATAAAAGGTGTGTGATTCTCAATCCTGTTGCAACTATTATTCCTTGAAAAGTCCCCGACTTTACTGTTGCATCGATAGCTTTACTGAGACCCTAAACTACCAGAAGGAAAAGAAGGGGTGACAAAGGACAACCTTGATGTAGTCCTCTTTCAGATTTGAAGAAGGGGGAGGCTGCCCCATTGATGAGTACTGCAAAATATATCGAGGAAATGCATGCCCTCTACCATTTTATAAAAGGAACTTGAAAGCCAAGGTGAATGAGAAGAAGACGAATATATGCCCAGTTCACTTTATCAAATGCTTTTGAAAGATCGATCTTTAGAATTGCTACTTTTGATCTTGTAGTCTTTAGGCTATGAAGGCCTTCTTGTGCTACCCTTATTGCCTCATGAATTTGTCTCCCTTCTAGAAACTCAAACTATTCCTTGGATATGGATTTTGAAAGAAAAGGCTTTAGTTTGTAGGCTATGATTTTGGCAATAATCTTGTAGATACAGTTACATAAAGAGATTGGCCTGAAATCATCAAAGGTCTACAGATCATTTACCTTTGAGATGAGGGAAATAGAGGTAGTATTGAAAGCTCCATGGGTTCTACCATTGGTTCGAGATTCCTCGATAACCTTTAACAGATCTATGCCAATCGGGTAAAAAAAAACCTTGAAGTTTTCAATTGTCCACCGATCTAGTCCAGGGCTTTTGTCCTTCTAGAATCTTTGAAGGGTTTCTTTTACCTCTTCTTCCGTGACTTCAACAAATAAATCTTGGTTCCCTTGGTCATTCACAAAACTTGGGAGATATAAATCCACCTTAATGATTTCTGTGATATTTATATTCCCGTCCGCTTTGAATAAGGTCTGAAGATGATTTTTGCCCAAATTTGCTAGACCTTCCAATGTTTTACAGGATCTACCCTCCTGGTCCTTTAAACTCCAAATGGTATTTTCTACTCTCCTCTCTTTTGAATATGCTTGAAAGAATTTTGTGTTTTCATCCCCCTTTTCTAACCAAATAGCTTTGCTTTTCAATCTCCACGATTCCTCTTGTTTCACCAGTAAGGTTCTTCGTCTTGCTTTCATGTTTTTCAAATTTTCACGAGCCAAATCTGACATAAATCCTTCCTCTGGGTCCTCTTGAAAGAGTCTGAGTTTTTCCTCAATATTTTCTAGCTCCTGTTCCTTTGCTTTTTGTTTTGCTTTTGCCCATGGAATAACCGTTTTATTTTTTTATTTTTTTGAGATTTGACGCAAATTGGATACCTGCCGAAATGTCCTCTATATCCCCTATGTTAGTCCAATTTGTCTTAACCAACTGTTGAAAGCTTTCATCATTCACCCATGAGAAGTTGAATTTTAAAGGGGACGCTGACTTTTTGGGACCATCTTCTAATTTGAGCCAAACCGGTGAGTGATCTGATTCACCTCCGCTTCCAATCCATTGACGAAAGTGTAGAGGAAGCATTGCTAAAGATTCAGAGATCAAGAACTGATCTAATCTTTTTGCAACATGGGCCTCCCCTACCCTCATATTCCTCCAGGTGGGTAGCAATTTTAGGGGGGGAACGTCAATAAGTCCATTAGAGGCTAACATATGGCTGAAAAACCCTGATTGGTTGTCTGGGTGGGTTGAG
>ML779564.1:397353-424533 GCA_009831015.1 Picea engelmannii
CCTGTTCGTTTGACAGAGTTTTTTGTAAAAGAACAATATATGGTTGGTTTTTCAATACCAACCTTTTCAATGCAGAATTTTTTGGGGAACTCACCAAACCCATGCAATTGTAGGTAAGGAGTTTCATGGGTGAACCCTTGTCGGGGTTTTCGCTGCCCTAAGCGCCCCAACAGTTATTTTTTTTCAACCAGTGGCAATGTCGACCAAAGCTCTAGATTGAGCCTTGTATAGATGAGAGTTTCTACATCGCCCCTTCTTTGTTTTCTGGATCTCCGGATTTGGTCCGAATCCTTTGTTTTCTAGAATCCTGCCAAACCACTACCCAAAACCACTGACCTCTCTCTGCCATTGTATGCCACTTTCACCTGCCATATGTACCATCCTCCAATCAATTCGCTCCACGTGACCGTTAACCACCCCATTAGCACCCCGCGCCATAACAGACACCTCCATCACTCCGAAAAACCTCATTTGATTACCTTGTAATGCCATTTTCCGATGCAGATACTGTGGATACCGTGCCAAAACAAGTTGTCAAGCCAACTGCCACAACTTCTCACCGTCAATAAGCGCATTTTACCCAGGTAATCACAGTTCACCATTAATTTGTTTCAAGCTCTGATTAATCATGGCCCCTAAGGCCAAATCCACTAATATGTATGAGAACCCGATCCTTCCCCCTCTTGTCGACCTGTATCACATCCCCCTGGCAGATGAAGATTACGAGATCACAAAGCCGAGGTGTGAACTCGACTTCTTTGAATTGCACTCTTGGATAAAAGATATCTTCCTGGATCAGAGAGACGAAATTGGACTCTCGGAGTCCAATTTACCTCTGTATATGTTCCCTTAGACCCACCATTTCCCTGAATTCGCCCTGAAATGCCAAGCTCGTTATTCGTCAGACCAAAGGGCCATTGTTTCCTCCTCTGGTGAAGCTCTGTTCACAATTACCTATGAATCCATTGACCAGATGATGCAAATCCCAAGAAATGACTATGGCATACCCTTTTCCATTGAAGCCCTAAATGACTTGTACCAGAAGCTCACTTTGCCCCAAAGAGCCTAGATTTTTTAGATTTTTCTACCAGAAGACGCCCAATTGCCGAAGAAAAATGCCCCTTATTCATCCTCCATCTTCTCTGTCAGGGCCAACTAGATCATTTCTATTCTTTGTTACCTGTTAGGTTATTTCTTAGATGAATGGGTAGATGAGCCTATTTTAGGTTTTCTATCTATATTTTCCACAGAAGAAGGATCCACAATTAAATTCAATTTCAGTCAGTTTCTGGATGATAACATACATGATCAACTTTTCAGGCTTTCATCAGAAGGAATGTTTAGATATTCATCATTCCTAGCTTATATGTTCTTGTTTTCTCAATCAGACAGCTTTCCATGTGCATTTCATAAATTGAACTAGGAAGGAAACCCACAGATAATGACCTCATGGACCTCACTGGTGAGGAAAAATTCAATAGAATTCAACTTCAAGGACTTCATAGACCAATTCTATCACCTAGTGGTTTGTATGTTGAACAACAGCATAGATCCAAGGATCAATGAAGAAATTCAGAGAATCCTTCATCTCTTTGATCTAGCAAAGACAGGGGATTGGTATTTATACCAAAACTACATAGAGATGAGAGTGTATGGATGTAAGCTGCCACCTTACAGATTGCCCAAATACCTCCCTGTGAGGATATTTGCACTATAATACATAAGACAGACGGTGAATTCATATGACATCCATTTTTTCGCAGTCAAGAAGAAACAACAACTTGGAATTAAGACTCAAATTAGCCCTTTCATCCGCAACAACAGATCAATAGGAGAAGAGGAAGATAACCTCTTGAAACAAATGAGTTTTACTAAGAGTTCCACTTGGGATTATGACCCATTTAGTGTCATCTCATAGCTCAAAGTTAAGGAAAGGAGCACTCCTTATGCTCAGACACAGAAGCCAGGAGTGGAGAAGTATATGAACCAGACAGAATGACAAGAAAACACATTTCTAGAAACAGAGGAACAACCTGCCCCTGTCACTGCTTCAGATACCAACACACCTCAAAGGAAAACTGAGAAGAGAGCAAGAAAGGAGGTTTCTCCTTTCATAGAGGTATCAACCGAGGACTTCCAAGTTTACAGAAAGAGGGCCAAGACTAGTCATGCACCAGACCTGCTCAAGGAAGGAGAAATGCAATCCACCATAGTCATGGAGGGACCACACTCTTCAACGTTTTTAGACAGTTAGTTCATACTGTCTACATCATCATCTCAAAAATAAACAGTCACTACTTTTTCAGTTGAATCATCTCAAGAGAAAACAGAGTCAAACATATTTGACAACTACAAACATATCAAACAGAGAAACAAGCTCCTCAAGAACAACACATATGCTCAGTTCTGGAAGCAGACCTCCACCGCTCAACACATGCTACTGTCAACATTTGACACAGAGAAAGGAAGAATGAAAATGGCATTCTTGCAAGCACAAGTTCCTCATCCTACGACATATGCAAACTACAAGAAGACTTCCTTTGATTTTGAGGTAAAGGATGTCCATCCAGTGGACAAGATAGATATGCATAAGCATACAAGAGAGATGATATTCTCCAACTTGACCCACACCTCAATGACTGCTTCAAAGTTGCAGGTGTCCCCAAACAACATTCGGTCCCAATTGAAGCTGGAGAAAATCTCTTCTTTGGCCAAGGACAACAAAATCAAATCACCAGAAGAATTGGTGCTGAAGACTAGGTATGATCCAACGAATATCAAGGCAACATAAGAGTTATTGAAGAAGAAGAATAATGATATAACATCCCTGAGAAAGAAACTGAAGCTTCCAACTACAAAAGATTCACAAGCCAAAGAAGTGGCTGAAACTTAAGTCCACAATGAAGAAATGTTGAAGCTTATCATGGAACATAATGCACAGATAAGAGAAATGGAAGCAGAAATGGACAAATTGATAAAGGAAAAAGAGCAAAATGTGCAGATGGCCATGATCCCTCTGGAGGCAGTCCCTCTTACAGGAATTAGAACAACAGAAGCATGTACATCAACAAAAATTCTATCAACAATTCTAGTACAAGTTTCAGATGCATATGAGAAACTTGTAAAGTCCATGGAAGACATTTCCCTTCAAGGGGAAGAGATAAAAAAATTGCAGGAAGAGGTAAAGAATTTGCAGGAGCCAAAGTCAATGTTCCAAGCCAGTCACCAAGGGGAGATGCATAAGTATCAAAGGCTTAGTCAACAACTACAACAACTACAGAAAGAGACTATCATGGAAAATACCTTAGCCCAAGCTAAGGAAAACATTTGGATTGATACCAACAAGTCAATGTCAGAAATCTGACCATCCATACAAATCATTTTTGAACAACATGAATTAGTACAAAAGGCCAGGGAAGAAATTGAGACCATTAAAGAGGAATTAGGAGAAAGACCCACAGATGCCACTAAACTCATCATATTTGTAAACTCCAAAAACAAGCAAGAGTTAGAAGAACTTGAAATTGAAGACATAACAAAGACCATCCTTGAGATCAAGAAGGTCCTAACCAAGAAAGGATTAATGTTCTAGCTAGAAGAAAAGGCCCAAGTGATGGACATAGGAGTGTAGATATTTTTCAGTAAGTTTGAAGTTCTACATAAGAAAGGTCTTCCTAGACTATTAGTACTCAATGACAAGTTGATCAATCTGTCAAATTACAAACATAAAATCAGTGCAGTGGCAAAGGATAGTTCCAAGTTTGCAGGGATACAGGGAAGCATTACTGGTAAAGATTTCCTAGAGACATTACAGTTGGACCTGAGTATTCAGCATGAGATAAAACATATCTTCATCACTAAGCCTACTTTTGCTAAGTATACTGAAATGGATGAGATATACAAAAAGTTACTCAAGATTTTCATCCTAGGTAAAAGGAGATGGGAAGATGCACTTTACTTGAGTAAAGACAGTTTTGAGGTTCGAGTCAGCATGGACCAACCAACCAAAGTGAAAGATATGAGTCACCAACCACTTCCACCAAATCAACACAAAGGATCCGAACAAATCAACAAATCCATATATTTTGTATCTTATAGATCTAATTAGTTAGTTATTTCCTCCATAATATCCTAGTCATTTATGACATGATCTGATGTAAAATAGTTTTATAAATACTTCTCCCTTCGAAGTATTGAGGGTTTATTTTTGCACCCAGGAGCTATTGTGTAATTTTTCAAAGGATCAAACAGTAATAAAACATGCTTATTCACAGGATTATTGTTTCATATTGTTGGTGATGTCTTTCTCTCTTTGTCATATGTTTTCTTATGCTCTGTGATCATTTCATGTAGTTCCAATTCCAATCATTAAAACAAAGTCAATAGAACATAATTTATCTTGTATACTATGTCTCTGTTTTTTTAATGATCTATATGTTTTCATTTAAAAATGAGTGAAGGAATTCTTAATTGCTCCTCTTCTTAGTGGACTTTCCCCTCTGGTTCTTTCTTATTCATCCCATTTAACCTGAATAGATCTGACAATTTTACTACCCTGCCATGTGAAGAAAACCTTATAAAAATCTGAATCTGATCCTCATATTTAAATACAGACTCCATATCCCAATGTAAAATTAAGCATTCTCTCAGCCAATTATTACAAACAAACAAACAAATTCGAACTGTCATAACTAGCCTAATATCTAAAACTCAAACAAATCTAAATCTGATAGAGATCCCTCTCTGAAGCTGGCAAGGCTAGGTCCCAGCTTCCAAAGTGGTTTGGTAGTTACCTCTGTCAATTTCTTCTACTCTCCTACAACCTCTGGAAATTACAGAGTGATAACACAATAACGACCATACCGGGGAATTGAACAAATTTTCCAACTTCATAAATTGTCTTCCCTAAGTAGGAAAACTTTATTTCTAAACAATCAAAGATATAAATTTCAAGAGATAAACGTTTAGAGGTTGTAAAAATTTGCAAATAATTAATTAGGTTATTAAGATTTAAGTTCTGGCTCCAAAAAGAATTCATATCAGATCTCACCCTGATCTAGAACCTGTAAAAGTAGTAGATAATCCTGAAAATTTGATTAGAAAAAGAAGTACATCATAAAGTCAAGGGAGTATTAGTCCTCCTCCTAGGGCCACCTCTCTTCTAGAGAAGTTTGTGACAATCCTAAACATCCAGTTTGATCTACCTTTTGAGCATTGTCTTTTCAGAACCAAATCTAACAACTTTGTGGATGAAACAATTTTAGATCAAGCTATCCTCCAACCTAGAACCCCTGAAAGACACTCTTCTGGAGTAGATCTTGATAAGCAAATCCTTCAAAACTTCGAAAAGTTACAAGATCTAGCATCAGACTTTGGTCAAGCTTTGCACAAAGCCTACATTCAATAGTTTGTTGAACTTTCTGCCCTATCCATCTCTGCTGCTTCTATCAATCCTCAATCAACTCATCCTATATCTTCCAGCCCTGCCTCTTCCACATCTTCCACCACTTCTCCAACAATTGTATACGTTACCATCCAGCCCACCACAAGAGTTCCTTCTATCCAACCTCCTCCACCAATCATGGGAGTAAGATATTCTCCCCTTGTTTTGGCAGCTCCCTTACATAATATGCCCCAGGATTATCAAACTAGGATTCCTCAGTTTGATAGCACTGGAAGTATGACTGCACAACAACATGTTGACAAGATGAATGCCTTCTTTGACCTGCAAGAAGTAGATGAGGAAGATGTCAAAATGAGGTTGTTTGCCCAAAGCTTAACTGGTGAAGTTAGGAAATAGTTCAAAGCCTTACCAACTGCTAGCCTTAATGGCATTACTGCTTTTCACCAGTCTTTTCTCAATTGATGGGAAGTAAAGAAAAATACACTTCAAATATTATCTGAATACGAAAGTATCAAAATAAACCAAGGGGAAAGTGTACAAGATTATTGCACTCGATTTAACAATATTTATAACGAAATTCCAACAAACATTCAACCTCCTAAAGGATTAGCTTTGATTAAATTCCCTGATGGTTATGACGCTGACATGTCTTATCAATTGAGAGAGAGAAACCCTGCAACTTTGGAAGAAATGCAAAAATGTGTTGTGAGTGTAGAGGAAAATATGTTGGCCAAGAGAGCTAGACAGAGAATAGAGAGGAGAGTTACTATCAAAGAAGAACCATCCACCTCCTCGGCTGATGCTAAAATAGAATCCTTAGTAACAATGATGGAAAAAATGATGGAAAGATTAGACATTATTGATAGAAATCCACCTAGAGAAAATCAACCTGGTCCCCAAACCAAAAATCCTAATTTCGGGAGAAATCCCCCCCAAATCAGACAAAGAGAACCTAGAGAACAAAGAGGCCATGATCAACAGATTAGGCCACCTTTGCAAGAAAATTATGCCGATGAAGGGAAAGAAATAATTGAGGGACTTGATGATGTTCACATTAACCTTATGGGAATAAATGATAATGATTCTATTTTTCTTTCCCAAGAAGAACAAGATCTTTTCCTTCTTTCAGAAACTGAAGTTGATGAGGAAGAATCAAAACAACAAGATTTTGAAAATGCAATAATGGAAGTTCATAGACCATAAAACTTGAGAAGTAAGAAGTCTAATGATAATCCAACTAAGAAGCTTCTGACTTTAAAAGGACAACAGATACACCTGCCAAGAAAGTTCCTGATAGCCCTCCAAAGAAAAATTCAGAGGTCCCAACAAAAATAGTATCTCACTCTGTATAAAAAACAACTCAAACTAATGTTCCCTCCACCAGGCAACCCAAAGATACTTCATAGAAGATTGTTGTTGAGAAATCAGATCTCCCTAATCAAAATAAAACTCCAACCTCATTCAGCCTGGAAAGTGAATTGGCTAAACTCAAGATCCCTATTCCTCTAACAGAGTTAATGAACAAGAATGCTTACAGATCACAAGTGATAAAAGATCTGAATGTAGAGCCAGGAATGGGTACAAACACAATAAACATTGTTGACGATCAACCAAAGTTGTTGTTTGGGCCTGAAGTTGATGGAAAATCTGAAAGTGGTTATGTTCCTCCTTTTCAGGTCAACTTAAATATTCATGATAAGACTTTGCACAATGCCATGCTAGATTCTGGTGCTTCTCACAACCTTATGCCTAAGGATGTTATGGAGAAATTATGATTTGATATCACTAGACCTTACAAGGATTTATATTCTTTTGATTCAAGTAAAGTAAAATGCATAGGTCTTATGAAAGACTTATGTATTACTTTAGTTCAAATCCCAACCAAGAGCATGGTAATGGACATAGTCGTTGCAGACATACCTCCTAAGTATGTCATGTTATTGTCTCGCTCATGGGGAGCCAAGTTACAGGGTACTCTACTACTGGACATGTCTTATGCCACCATCCCATTATTTGGTCAGCAGAGGAGATTATAATAATAATAATAATCTATTTTTAAGGTCACAGCCAAGCTAGCACACCAAATTGGTGTATGAGACCCCCTTGTTTGTGGGACAAGGGACCCCCCTCCACCCAGTGATTTGACTGGTAAAGTCTATGAAGGTATACATACCCTACCCCCCTTTGGATTTGAACCTGTGACCTCTTAAGAGGAAACACATGTTCTTAACCATTAGGCCCACTCAGGTTGTAAGGATACACTAATGAAATACATGGTCAGTAGTCAAGAGAAACCACATAATTACCCTTTATATTATGTTCATTATGATCTTGACTCTTTTATTTTATACAATGATGGAGACATGGAGACACAAATTGAAAATTTGGAGGATGATGTTTATAACTTGGGGAAAATAAAACAACCCCTGGAGAAGAAAAAATAGAGATGATATAATCTAATGAACCAAAAGAACCTCTGTGGAGTTTAGACCTTGATGGTGCAATCAGTAAGGAAGGATCAGGAGCTAGAGTGTGGGTTTCAAATTCAAAAGCAAGGTATACAGAAAGCCATTCCTACAAGTTGAATTTTCAGTGTACCAACAATATAGCTGAGTATGAAGCTTTAATGCCAGGTTTGCAATTGTTAAAAAGGATTGGTGCTAAGAGAATTTCAATAAGGGGTGATTTTGAACTCATAATAAAACATATCAAAGGTGAGTACTTTGCTAAACACCCAAGACTGAGAGCATACATAAATGTTGTTCTAGATTTCTTGCAGTGCTTTATGGAATATGATTTGTAGGTGATTCCCAGAGGCCAAAACATACTTGATGATGGTTTGGCTACCTCAAAAACCACTTGTAAGATACCATTTCATCCTAATCGCCAGTATATAGTTGAGGTGAAGTGCAGACCTGCGGTCTGAGACAACATCAGGTATTGGCAAGTTTTTGGAAATGATGAAGAGATTGAAGATTTTTTGCAATCTAAAAATGAGTTTGAATGTGCAAATATTTATGTAGATAGTGATGATGAAAATGAAAGTGTAAATAAGATAGGTTTAGATGAAATAAATAAAAAACCAAGAAAATCTGGATTATTTGCAATTAAAGGATAATATCCTGCCTAGAGGATTAGTCCCATTGGAAGAATTGTTTGATTTTGATGATGTAGCTAAAAAATCAAAATTTGAACCTACTGGAAAAGAAGTTGAGGACTGTAACATAGGAACTGAAAAAGAACCAAAGATGATTAAACTGTCAAAATCTTTACCTCCTGCTAAAAAACATAAATACATAGAATTGTTCAAAGAGTTTATAGATTTAAGCATATAGGGGCTTTCGCAGTGCAAGATATTAGATATTATTTTTGGGATTAACTGCGTAGTGTAAAATGAGTTTATAGATGTTTTTGCATGGAGCTATGAAGATCTAAAATCTTATGATACTAGCATTATACAAGACAAAATTCCCATAGAAGAAGATTAGAATCCTTTCAAACAAAAACTTAGGAGAATTAACTCAAAGTTGATGCCTCTAATTGAAAAGTAAATAAAAAATATTTATGATGCTAAAATCATTGTCCCATTAAGATTTTCGAAACGGGTGTCCAATTTAGTTATAACAAGAAAGAAAAGTGGAGAAATCAGACCGTGTATTGATTTCAGAAACCTCAATAAAGTCTCTCTCAAAGACAACTATCCCTTGCCCAAAATGGACCATATTTTGCAGAAAGTAGTTGGATCCAGTAGAATTTCTCTGTTAGATGGTTTTTCTGGTTACAACCAAGTGTTAGTCCACCTTGATGATCAAGAGAAAACAACATTTACTACACGTTGGGGCACTTTCATGAATGTGAAAATGCCTTTTGGTTTAATGAATGTTGGGGCCACATTTCAGAGATCAATGAATATTGCTTTTGTGGATGAACTTGGAATATTCATTGTTATATACCTGGATGACATAACTGGTTTTTCAAAAACAGATGAAGAACATTACTCCACCTTAGAAGAGTTTTTGAAAAATGCAGAATATTTGGAATCTCAGTAAATCCAAAGAAAACATTGTTTGGTCTAGAGGAAGGTAAACTGTTAGGATCATATCTAAGGATAGAATTAAAATATATCCTAGTAGAATTGAAGCCATTCAAAAAATATATCATCCAATAAACATAAAAGAATTGTAGTCTTTCATAGGCAAAATAAACTTTCTAAGAAGATTTATCCCTAACTTGGCAGAACTTCTCAGAAATATAACAAATATGTTGAAAAAAGACACAAAAATAAAATGGAACATAGAAGCAAAACATTCCTTTGATCAGGTGAAACAAGCCTTGACACAATCCCCTGTGCTTATCAGTCCCGATTATACAAAATATTTCCTCCTATTCTCTTTTGCCTCTGAGCATATCATTGCAGTAGTTCTTTTATAGAAGAAAAATGAAGGCCATGAACAACCTATTGCTTTCTTCAGTAAATCCTTGAGAGATGTTGCATTGAATTATAACATCACATAAAAGCAAGCTTTTGCTTTGGTGAAAGCAATTAAAGATTTCAGAGTATATATTCTTCACTCACACATTATTGCTTATGTCCCAAATTCTGTGGTGAAAGATATTCCGACTCAAGATAGTCCAGATGGCAGAAGGGGTAAATGAATTGTTGTGATCCTTGAATTTGATATAGAGATAAAACCAACCAAGATTATCAAGGGTCAAGGATTAGCCAAATTGATAGTTGAGTCCAACTTTCATGCTTTGGATATTAATTTTCTAGTTGCAGTTGATAAACAAGAAGAGCAAGCGACTCCACAAGTTAAATAGGTTTTCTCAAACTCTCCCTGGTATGTAGACCTTATTTTTGTTTTACATAATTTACAAGCTCCTCCTGGTTTAACTAAAAATAAAGCTATATTTTTTATACTCAAAGCTGTGAAGTATTGTATTTTAAATGACAATTTGTATTGGAAAGATACTGGAGGGATTATACTAAATTGTTTGTTGAAAGACGAGGCTGATAAAGCTTTGCAAGAATTCCATGAAGGAGATTGTGGTGGACATTTGAATTGGAAGACCACTGCTAATAAAATTCTAAGAGTTGGTTTCTACTGGACAACTTTATTTGCAGATGTCCAAAAGAAAGTGACCTCCTGTCATAAATGTCAAATCTTTGAAGGCAAAAGGAAACGTTTGCCTTTACCCTTGAAACCAATTTCAGTTGAATCTCCATTTCAACAATGGGGTTTGGATTTCATTGGAGAAATCCATCCACCATCATCAGGCCAACACAAGTGGATTCTCACAACCACTGATTATTTCACCAAGTGGATTGAAGCTGTACCCACCAGGCAAGCCACTGATGCTGTGATCATTAAGTTTTTGGAAAGTAACATTCTTTCTAGATTTGTATGCCCCAAGAAAATTATCGTTGAAAATGCAACAACATTCAAATAAAAAAAGATGATAGATTTCTGCAACAAATATCAGATCACCTTAGGACACTCTACTGCCTATTACCCTTAGGGGAATGGATTAGCAGAGTTATCAAACAAGATTCTGGTCAACATCATCAGGAAGTTGCTGCAGAACAACAAAAAATCATGGCACGATAAGTTGGTAAATGCTCTATGGGCAGACATACTTACTACAAAGAGGTCAATTGGTATGTCCCCATACCAGTTGGTCTATGGAAAGGACGTTTTCTTTCCTACTTCTCTAGGTGTCCTTGTCATGAAATTACTGCAGGAAGTACAGTTTCAACCAAATGACATCCATAGGATAATTAATCAAACTATACAACTGCAACAGTCCACAGAGAAGAGGTTTACAACCAAACTCAGGGGATTCAAGAAAATATCAAGAAAATCTATGACAGAAGGACCAAGGCTGATGACTTCCAAATATGAGACAAAGTACTGAAATGGGACTCAAGGAATGAAGAAAAGGGCAAGCATGCAAAATTTTAGAATCTATGGAAAGGTCCATTCACAATACATGCCTACAAAGGAAGTAATGCATTTTTTATCAAGGATATGGATGGAGCAGATCTGTCAGGAGGACTTGTCAATGGCAGAATGCTCAAGCACTATATTTCACAGGAATGAAAGTTTTTCTCACCCATTTCATTGTAAATACTATTTTACTTTTTATGTCAGGTGTGGGTGACTTTTATCAGTGGTTGAAGCCCGAAGAGAAGGCCCTAATCTCCTGATCAGTGTCACCAGATTTACATTTACAATAAAACTAATTAGAAAGCAGAAAATACTGGAGGACATGATCCAAGGTAACATGTAGCTGGTTCTTGGCACCTCACAAGGAGAGCACCATCCCCAAGTGGAGCCATTGTTATAACCCTATATTTCATAGTATCACATGGTGATTAAAAATTCTTCCTCTAGTCATATTTCAATGTAAATAATATTTTATTCTGCAAATGATTTACAAAAAGAAAAGAAAAGAAAAAGAAAAAGAAAAAGAAAAAGGAAAAAAAAGAAAAGAAAAGAGAATAAAAGAAAAGAAAAGGATAAAAGTTGAAAAAATGAAAAGAGGGTATAAATAATAATAAAAGACAAAAAAAAGAGAAAATATAAAACCCCATGAAAAATAAATTTAGTTTGAATCATACTATATAATCATGATCAAACTGTTGAATTTATGTTGATAGGTTAGAGAATAAGTTTGGTCAAACTGTTTAATCTTGACCAAATTAGTTAGGTTAGAGTAATAATTAATCCAACAGTCTAAGCTGGATTAATATGTTAGATGCCTAGGTTAGTTGATAGGTTAGTGTTTTTTATTTCAATAAAAGTTGAAAGGGAATAGTCAAAACACCCTTTGTTTGAATAAATTTGGGTATTTTTTACCTTAGGAAAATAAGACCATGGTGTGAAATTGGAAAAGCTAAGCTTAGTGCTACCCGTTGAATATTTTTATCCTAAGTTTCTAACGAATAAGAATTTTTTTCATATAGTGAAAAATTTCCGCACAAGTTGCCAGTGGCGACATCTATTAGCGCCCAAATCGACGGTTCTAAGCTCATTTCGGACCCCCTCAACCTTTCTACCTTTAACGGTGGGGGGAGGGTCCGGAAAAGTGGTTTCCCCCGCGCTGGCCCCACCTAACGTGGCGCTCCCACAGCATTTTGGACCCCCCTCCCACTCAAATCCACTTACCACCTACCCCCCCCTCCAGAATCCTACCAAACCAGTACCCAAAACCACTCACCTTTCTCCGCCACCGTACCCCACTTTCACCTGCCACATGTCCCATCCTACATACCCGTTACCCAATCAATTCGCTCCTCGTGACTATTAACCACCCCATCATCACCCCGCACCATAACGAACACCTCCATCACTCTAAAAAACCCCGTTTCATCTCCCCATAACACCATTTTCCAATGCAGATACTGTGGACACTACGCCAAAATTAATTGTCAAGCCAACGACCACAACTACTCACTGTCAACAGACACATTTTACCTGGGTAATCACAGTCCACCATTAATTTGTTTCAAGCTCTGATTAATCATGGCCCCCAAGTCCAAATCTGCTGATACGTCTGAGAACCCGATCATTCCCCCTCTTGTTGACCTGGATCACATCCCACTGGCAGATAAAGATTACAAGATCACAGAGTCGAGGTGCGAATTCGACTTCTTCGAATTTCACTATTGGCTAAAATATATCTTCCTAGATTAGAACGATGAAATTGGACTCTAGGAGACTAATTTACCTCTATATATGTTCCCTCAAACCCACCATTTCCCCGAATTCGCCCTGAAATGCCAAGCTCGTTATTCGCCTGACCAAAGGGCCATTATTTCCTCCTCTGGTGAAACCTTGTTCACAATTACCTCTGAATCAATTGACCAGATCCTGCAAATCCCAAGAAATGACTCTTCCATCCCTTTTTCCATTGAATCCCTAAACGACCTGTACTAGAAGCTCACTTTCCCCCAAAGAGCCCATATTTTTGAGATTTTTCTACCAGAAGACGCCCAATTGCCCAAGAAAAATCCCCCTTATTCATCCTCCATCTTCTCTGTCAGGGCCAATCAAATCAATTGCATTTTTTTCTACCAGTTAGGTTATTTCTCAAATGAATTGGTAGATGAGCCTATTTTAGGTTTTGTATCTATCTTTTCCACAGAAGAAGGAGCCACAATTAAATTCAAATTCAATCAGTTTCTAGCTAATAACATACATGATCAACTTTTCAATTTTTCAACATAAGGAATTTTCAAATATTCATCAGTCCTAGCGTATATGTTCTTGTTTTTTCAAAAAGATAGGTTTCCATGTGCATTTCACAAATTGAACCAGGACAGAAACCCACAGTCAATGACCTCATGGACCTCACGGGTGAGGAAAACTTCAACATAATTTAGCTTCAAGGACTTCATAGATCAGTTCTATCATCGAGTGGTTTGCATGCTGAACAACAACACAAAGCCATGGATCAATGAATAAATTTAGAGAATCCTTCACCTCTTTGATATAGCTAAGACATGGGATTGGTATTTATACCAAAACCACACAGAGATAAGAGTGTATGGATGTGAGCTGCCACCTTATAGATTTCCCAAATACCTCCCTGTGAGGATATTTGCACTAGAATACATAAGACGAATGGTGAATTCAGATGGCATCCATTTTTTCGCAGTCAAGAAGAAACAACAACTCATAATCAAGACTCAAATTGGCCCTTTCATCTGCAACAACAGATCAATAGGAGAAGAGGTAGATAACCTCTTGAAACAGATAAGTTTTACTCAAAGTTCCACTTGGTATTATGACCCATTTGGTGTCATCACAGAGCTTAGATTCAAGCAAAGGAACACTCCTTATGCTCACACACAAAATACAGAAGTGGAGAAGTATATGAACTAGACATAATGGCAATAAAACACATTGCTAGAAACAGAGGAACAACCTATCCCTGTCACTGCTTCACTTACCAACACACCTCAAAGAAAAACAAATAAGAGAGAAAGAAAGAAGGTTTCTCCTTTAGTCACAGAGGTATCAGCCGAGGACTTCCAAGTTTACTGAAAGAGGTCCAAGACTAGTCATGCACCATACCTGCTCAAGGAAGGAGAAATGCGGTCCACCATAGTCATGGATGGACTACACTCTTTATCCTTTTCAGACAATCAGTTCATAGTGTCTACATCATCATCTAAAAAGCAAACAGACACTACTCTGTCAGCTGAATCAACTCATGAGAAAACATAGTCAAACATCTTTGACAAGTACAAACAGATCAAACAGAGAAATGAGCTCCTCAACAACAACACATATGCTCAGTTCTGGAAGCATATCTCCACTGATCAACACATGTTGTTGTCAACATTTTACATAGATAAAGGAAGAATGCAAATGGCATTCTTGCAAGCACAAGTTCCTCATAGTAAGACAACTGCAGACTACAAGAAGACTTCCTTTGAGTTTGAGGTAAAGGATATCCATCCAATGGACAAGATAGATATGCATAGGCATACAAGAGAGATGATATTCTCCAACTTGACCGACACCTCAATGACTACTTCAAAGTTGCAGGTGTCCTTGAACAACATTCAATCCCAATTGAAGTTGGAGAAAATCTCTTCTTTGGCCAAGGACAACAAAATCAAATCACTAGAAGAATTGGTGTTGAAGATTGGGTATGACCCAACAAATGTCAAGGCAACAGAAGAGTTATTGAAGAAGAAGAATGCTGATATAACATCCTTGAGAAATCAGTTGAAGCTTCCAACTACAAAAGATTCACAAGCCAAAGAAGTGGCTGAAACTAAAGGCCACAAAGAAGAAATGTTGAAGCGTATCATGGAACATAATGCACATATAAGAGAAATGGAAGCATAGATGGACAAATTGATAAAGGAAAAAGAACAAATGTGCAGATGGCCATGATCCCACTGGAGGTAGTCCCTCTGAAATGAATTAGAACAACAAAAGCATCTATATCAACAGAAATTCCATCAACAATTACAGTACAAGTTTCAAATGTATCTGAGAAACTTGTAAAGTCCATGGAAGACATGTCCCTGCAAGGGGAAGAGCTTAGAAAATTGTAGGAAGAGGTAAATAATTTGCAGGAGTTGAAATCAATGTTCCTAGCCAGTCACCAAGTAGAGATGCATAAGTCTCAAAGGCTTAGTCAACAACTACAACAACTACAGAAAGAGACTGTCATGGAAAAGGCCTTAGCCCAAGATAAGGAAAACATTTGGATTCATATCAACAAGTCAATGTCAGAAATACAAATCATTTTTGAACAACATGAATTAGTATAGAAGGCCAAGGAAGCAATTGAGACCATCAAAGAGGAATTAGGAGAAAGACCCACAGAGGCCACTGAACTCATCAGATTTCTAAACTCCAAAGATAAGCAGGAGTAAGAAGAACTTGAAATTGAAGACATAATAGAGACCATCCTTGAGATCAAGAAGGTCCTAACCAAGAAAAGATTAATGTTGCAGCTAGAAGAAAAGGTTGAAGTGACGGACATAGGAGTGCAAATATTTTTCAGTAAGTTTGAAGTCCTACATAAGAAAGGGCTTCTCGCACTATTAGTGCTCAATGAAAAGCTGATCACTCTGTCAGATTACAAACAAAAGATTAGTGTAGTGGCAAAGGATAGTTCCAAGTTTGCAGGGATACATGGAAGCATTACTGGTAAAGATTTCCTAGAGACATTACAGTTGGACCTGAGTATTCAACATGAGATAAAAGATATCTTCATCACTAATCCTACTTTTGCTAAGTATACTGAAATGGATGAGATATATAGAAAGTTACTCAAGATTTCCATCCCAGGTAAAAAGAGACGGGAAGATCTATGCGCTTTACTTGAGTAAAGACAGTTTTGAGGTTTGAGTCAACATGGAACAACTAACCAAAGTCAAAGATATGAGTCACCAACCACTTCCACCAAATCAACACAAAGGATCCAAACAAATCAACAAATCCCTATATTTTGTATCATAGAGATCTAATTAGTTAGATATTTCCTCCATAATATCCTAGTCATTTATGATAACATCTGATGTAAAATAGTTTTATAAATACTTCTCCCTTCGAAGTATTGAGGGTTGATTTTTGCATTGAGGAGCTATTGTGTAATTTTTCAAAGGATCGACCAGTAATAAAATAGACTTATTCACATGATTCTTGTGTCATATTATTGGTGATGTCTTTCTCTCTTTGTTATATGTTTTCTTATGCTCTGTGATCATTTCATGTATTTTGAATTCTAATCATTAAAATAAAGTTAATAGAACATAATTTATCTTGTATACTTTGTCTCTGGTTTTTTAATGATCTATATGTTTTCATCTAAAACTGAGTGAAGGAATTATTAATTACTCCTCTGCTTAGTGGACTTCCCCCTCTTTTTCTTTCTTATTCATCCCATTTAACATGAATAGATCCGACAGTTTTACTACCCTGCCCTGTGAGGAAAACCTTATAAAAATCTGAATCTGATCCTCATCTTTAAATACAGACTCCATAGCCCAATGGAAAATTAAGCATTCTTTCAGCCAATTATTACAAACAAACAAACAAATTCGAACTGTCATAACTAGCCTAATATTTAAAACTCAAACAAATCTAAATCTGATAGAGAGATCCCTCTCTGAAGCTAGCAGGGCTAGATCCCAGCTTCCAAAGTGGTTTGGTAGTTACCTCTATCAATTTCTTCTACTCTCCTACAACCTCTAGAAATTACAAAGTGATAACACCTGCAGCCCTTTACGTTGGCCTGACCTGGAGCTCATCTGACCTAGTATGTGGGCTCAACCACAGCTGCGGGCCCATGAGATTTGCGGGCCTCAACCATCCCCCATGTAAATCCTTTTGATATATTTGTATTAAAGATATATTATTGCATATGCTTCTCTTGATTTCTATTTATATAATTTTTTTTTCTTTTAATTAAGGTTTTACATCTATTTATATTAACAAATTTTAATGACACATTGGAAGCATCCCTAATGGTTTTTCTAGCAATTTTACATTCATTATTGTACCAAGGGTTAGTTGTACTATTTTTCTTTTTATATAACACCTTAATAGAGAATTTGTTAATGTGAGTAGAGAGGATTATTGTAAATTTTTTATAGTAAGCTTCAATATTGTTCTGATACTTTAATATAATTAAACAATTACCTAAGTCCTTTAAGAAAATATTGACTTTATATTGTCAAAAAGTAAGTTCCTTTTGTTATCAGAGTGCTCTTCAATGGAGTTTTTGTGCATGGAAAAGTTTTGAGTTAGGTTTAAAGGTCTATGGTCAGAGTTCGGTTCGTGGTCATCTAAAATATCAAAGTTTACTATGTGGTTGTGTTATACCCCATTTCTAGGGATAACTAAGGAGATGATGTCTCAAGGCCCTAAGGTTGCAAACATCGAGTACCGAGAGGTAGATGGGCAGGCAGGGGCCCCTATCATACCACACATCACCATCCGATCGATGGCAACAACATCTACTACACCCATCTTGGCCCACAGAGGACAACATGTCTTGCTTCATGAGGTAACAAGTCTGGTATCATGGTGAGTGTCATTTTAACATTTGAAGTACTTGAACATGTTTCAAAGGATCCTTTCTTGATTTTGAAAACATTTGCTTTGAAATTATGTTTTTTTCCCCATTTCACCTTGGTGAGTGTCATGGTTTCCTAGTAAGTGTCCACCCTCAGGGAAAGGGTTGCTACTGGGGGGTCTCCTTGAAGTGTCATCATACCATTCTTGCTCATACTTGATACTCTTCCCCTTTGTTTTCCCATATTTTAGGTTTTCAGGCTTATTGACCTGAGAAGGGAATGTACCTCATTTAATGGGAAGAAGGGGCCTCTAGGATTGGAGGTGCCCTGGAAAAAACATCATGTAATAAAATCACACCTTGGGATCCCGAGAGCAATGAAATGCCTCTAAAAAAATGAGGTACCCATAAAATAAATAAGTAATTAATCAATAATGCTTTCCAAGGTAGAGTGTACGTGGGCTATGTATTTCCTTTTTAGTGCCCCTTATTGTCTTCAACTTGGAAAAACAAACAAACCAAGGTAGAGCATATGTGGGATATGCATTTCCTTTTTAGTGCCTCTTACTATCTTCAACTTGGAAACACATGCAAAATGAATGGTTAATAAAGGGATTGGAAAAATATGCTTTAAAAACAAAAAGAGGAAAAGGATGTGGCCAACCCTCAACAAAGGCACCTATTATTGACACAATACAAGCCCTTGTATGTCACAAAACACCATACCTAGAAGTTTAACCCCATCCACCTCACATTCAATACATAACCTATAGAGAATTCTCCCTGGAAACATCCCCTATTCTAGGAATGGGTTCACCCAATAGGGCATTATGACACCCCTCCCATATCTAAATTTGGCAAGTTGTATAATGTCTTTGAGCATTTCTTTATTTTGAAAAGGGGGGATTTGATACACATGTTTGGGTGGTTCTTTTACTAGATATGAATTACTTGGCATGATACTTGTGACTCGTGGACCCTTGAAGGGAGAATCTGTTTGTCTTTGCATGGACTTGACAAGTGGAAGTGTTTTCATGAAGGCACAAGGTCACTTGGACCCTCATTTGGGGCATGAATCCCATAGGTTGGATGATGCGCCCCCTATCTCTAGATACATGGGAAGATAAAAATTTTCATTTTAGGCACTTAGAGACCTTGAGGATATCACACTCCAACCTCTTGCACCCAAATGTTGGCCTTTGGAGGCCTAAAGCGTCACACTTAATGCTCTAGACGTCACATGGGCTAGGGTTTTGATGGGTTTCTCATGGTTGATGGTGATGTGGCTTGGTTTGATGGAGAGAGCGACACTTGGCACATGCTAGAGCACTCGGTGGTATAATTTATGGCCTTTGGAGGCCCAACATTCTTCATCAAAGGCTCAACATCTCTCCTAGAGGCCCTATGTCACCCTTTAGGGCATGACATCAGTACCCCTAAAAGGGGATTTTCTTTTTGTAAATTTGAGAGAGAGAGACACTTGGCACATGCTAGAGCACTCGGTGGCATGATTTATGGCCTTTGTAGTCCCAACGTTCTTCATCAAAGGCTCAAAATATCTCCTAGAGGCCCTACGTCACCCTTTAGGGCATGACGTCAACCCTAAAAGGGGATTTTCTTTTTGTAAATTTGAATTTTAAGATGTAAAAGGAAAATTAGGGATGTCAGCCTCTCTAATTTGATGTTGAATTTTCAAAAAGTGGACAAAAGGGTTTTAGGTGACCTCATATAAATAGAGGTCACCCATTTGTCATTTGGATCATAACTCATTTAAGAATTGCATATTGTATGGCTGAAATTTTTGCCCTACTTGGGAATTTTTCTCTATCTCTCTCTTGAATCTCTCTTGTGGATACTAATACTTGTCTTTTGGTGAAGGAAGCTAAGGCATTATCTCTTGGATGTCTTGTTCTTGCTATTGTGGTAGAATAGTCTTGGTAAAAGATGGTTTCTTCATGATTTTTATTGGATTTGGTAAGGAATTTTTGCATTAATTGTGTCTTTCTCTTCTTGTTTCAATCTAGATTTGTCTAAACCCTTGGAGGAGTATAAATACATACACCCTCCACTATTATGTATCATTATTTTTTTGAATAAAATACTTTGCAAAGGTTGCTAGGAGGAGTAAAAAGGCTTACACCCCTAGAGAAGTAACAAACCCTAGGTCTTACACAAGAGATTCCATAACCCAATTGGAAAGGCACCAATCTTTTTACATTGGAGAAATAAAATCATTGCATTGGTATATGTGGAAATTGGAGATATTGCAATTGTTCAAGTTGGAATTTATTCTTCATGCTACAAGCTTGCTTGTGCCATGAAGGCGTCTAGTTTAACTAAGTAATTCTCTTTGTTGTTACAGATTAATGCTACAACCATTAGGGCTGCTGAAAAATCATCTTTTCCTCACTCATTGCTCTCTAATCTACCACTGAAATTCACTTGTAAACCTTGGTTATTGTTATACTTGTTATTGGCTAATCGTTGGGTGGTTTACTTGTTGATTTTTGTGGTTAGATATTGTTGTTGTAGATTTTTTTTTCTACAACGACTTGGATGTCATAATAACTTGTTGGTGACACTTAATAAACAACCCTAAATATAATCAAAGTCTTGGCTAAATCATTGGAAGTTCAAGTAGTCATTACTAGCTTTATTTCCAACATCTTGTACTTGATTTTTGATGGTTAGATTTGCAAATATTGCTATTATTTTTTGCTGATATATATATATTTACATACTACTCCAATTTGGGACAACAAGGGTTCTTACTTGATCGCCTTTGGTTTAAGTCTTGTATAATCTATCGTTTGTCTTGTTCCAGGTAGGGCTAACATTATTTTGCAGGTACACAACACTTGAAAACCATTCTCCAGATACAAGACTCATTCTCAAGCCTTATTCCTTCTCCAACCTTGACCTACAGGGGTGATCATTGATCATCATCTCACTTTCCATCTCAATCCCCCTAGGGTCACCGTGATTCCCCCGTTGTGGTGATTTCATCATCACTAAAGCGAGGGAAGTGTCTATCTAAGGTGACAATGGGTAGGTACATTCATACTTGTCACACTTACATGGATTGGGTTGGGCTTTTCCCAAGCTACAGATTGTGTAATAATAAGTCATATATGAGGATATCTGATATTAAATAATAAACGACATTGATACCAAACCCATGGATACAAGTCATCTCGATATATTTTGGCCACTTCTTTAGACCATTCGAAATTATTAAATCTTGAGAACCTCAGAGCTTGATTAGCTCAGTACCAAACAAATTCTCGATTAGGTCTTCAGAGTTTCTTTTGTATCTATTAGCCAAAAAAGGTCCTCATCTAGCCATAAAGGATTAGGGTTGGAATCATTACCTAAAATAATATCTAGATTAGTTACAGTTATAGCATTAAAGACTCCTAACAAGAGGATACTACCTTCATTTTTCATATTGTAGATATCTTGCTCTAAGCTTTTGTATTGTAGGGATAATTCTTATCTAGATTGTTTTTTGTATAAAAAGTAGATTTAATAGGTGCGTAATAACATATTGCTATACATATCTTCTTAGTTTTAATATACAATATCGCCAACCATATATATTGAATGAGGGGATTTTTCTTGTGAAGCTGAACGTGAGGAGAGATGTTCATTTTTATGTAACAAGATATGCCTCCAACCCCTCTACGAGAAGACTTCTTGTTCCATGTTGACCACAAAACAAATCCTTCTATATTAGGGACCTTAGATTCTTCATGCTCCCAGGTTTCAACCAAGAAAATAATATCAATGTCACTCAAAATCCAACTTAGATTAGGCCCTTTACTCCATGGAAAACCACAACAATTCCAAGAGAGGATCTAGTGTTGTCCTAAATTTCTATTTATTGTTCTCTTTTTGGTCTCTATCCCTAATAGTAGCCTTTTGATTTTGAATGATTTCCCTTTTCCCTTCCTTCCTAGCTTCTTTCACCTTTTGAACTTCCTTTCTTAATTTAGCTTGGTCCTCTCGAATGAGATCTTCATTGATAAATATTCCCGACCCTTTTAAGCTTGCATTTTTGCTGAGTATGCCATTTTTATGGTCATTATAGCTTGTCTTAACCTGGATCAACGTATATTTATTTTCAATTATTTTTCCTAACCTTTTTGCTTCTATGAGGCAAGTTGTCTCAATTTGTGATTTGTTTTTAGTTCTTCCTTGACTATTGCGAGGGTGTCCTCATCTTTTTGCTCTTTTACACCGAAAATGATGAGATTCAAGGATCTTTTGTTACGTTCATGGTCTAATTCTACGAGTTTGTTAGTTTCTTCTTCATTTGGTTTGATATCCAATTTACGTTCCAAACGATTTACATCCAAATTTCTAATTAGCTTTGCTTCTAGCTCTGTAATCTTCTCCCTAAGATTTTGATTTTCTTCAACCTCTGCCTCCTGGGTTGTTTGTTTTTTTTCTTGGATTTGCTTTTCTATTTCTTGTAATCTAGCCTCCATTTTCTGCATCTTGCTGTCCAACCCTAAAATTCTATTTTCTATCTTTGTCTCAATCTTGTCTTCAAAGGATTTAAATTTGTTATCAAGCATTGTTTACAACTCTGTTTTAAGATCTCTTTTAAGTTTGTCTTCTCTCTCTTCTCTACTTTTTTCTAATGATTCTATATATTCATACAAAAGATCCAAGGTTACTTTGTTAGGTCTCCCCTTGAGAGTTTTTGGTATATGGGGTGAATTACTCATATTGTATTAAAAAAAACAAAGGAAATAAATAAGAACTACAGAAGGAACTTGTGTACCTAGTTCACCTCGTAGACAAACCCATTAGAAGTAGTGTTCAATATTGTTCCCGTAGAGTCTTGATTTACAAATAAGCCACCGTTCAAATTTAATGTAGTGATAAACCTCCTCTTCGTTCCATTCAAATTCCATACCAATTCACGTTCAAATTCACTGGAGAGTATAAATTTGTTTCCTTCATTGCAGAGTATAAATCTTTGTTCAAATTCACATGTATAAACCTTAATGTGACTTTTATTTTGTGACCTTGATTGCTAGCATCATTTACCAATGAATTTAGTTTATATTTGTCAAATTTCCCAATAAACATATTATTTTGGCAGTGTGACTAGGTTATTGGGGCATTTTGCACAACATATGACACACTATCTGTACATGCAATACTATATACTCATTGCCATTGCGTGTTATCCAAATTAGGCCATGTGCATCACCTCAACAATTGCGAAAGTAGTTTTGGATGGTTACACACACACACAAAAAACTAGGAGAATATGTATATTCGTCAATTGTTATCAAGGAGATCTGGGGTTGAATCAGAGGGACTGCCTATATAAACTTAAACCTTGCAGATCAGCTGGTTAAACAATTATATAATGGTTACAAAGAATTAGGCAAGTGGGATGTTTCTAGAAGTTGGTTGGGTTCTTGTCACATCCTCTGTTCAAATGCTAATTCTCGCTTCATTCATTTCTATTCAAAGACCATTCTTATTTCTCTTTTCATTATCTATTGGTTTGTCAAAGTAATAAATGCATTAACAATTGAAAAAAAGTGTATCTAATGTAGTTTTTATGGACTTAACTACCTTGTAACACATTAAGAATTTCAGAAAAGTGAGGCCAATGGAGAAGATAATTGCTCCAACCTCTCTGCATCATACTGCTTGGTTCTTATATCTATATTTGTTTAGCATGGGATTCGATTTAGCTGTAGATATGAAGATTAAATGTCTAAAGGTAATTGGGGATTTTAACCTTATTGTCTCTCAAATAAAAAAGGTGTTTGCTTCTAAGAATGAAAGATTAAGAAGATATTGGAACACAATTTTAGACCCCATAGAACTCTTTGATTCCTTTGCAATTAAACTAGTTCCAAGAGAGAAAAATGTTTTTGTCAATGCCTTGGCAATCACAACATCCACTTTGCAGCAATGTCTTGAAATGTTCCATAATGAATGTAAAATGAAAGTGATAAGTTCTAATATTATTCATCACAAAAGTTCCAATATTATCCACGATAGAAGTTCCAATATTATCCACCATAGAATTTCCAATATTATCCACTGTAGAAGACTACCGAAGTTCCAAATAATATTCACCGCAAAAGACCACAAAGTTTCAATATTATCCAATATTATTGGATAATATTCAATGTAGAAGACTGCAAAAGTTCCCATATTATTGAGTAATATTGGATAACATTCACCACAAAAGACAACAAAAGTTCCAATATTATTCACCGCATAAGACAAGAGAAGTTCCAATGTTAAAATAATAATAATAATAATAATAATAATAATAATAATAATAATAATAATAATAAATATTATTTTAAATATTAAATATTCAAGTATAAATAAATAGATAAATAGATATTAACTTTTATTTGTGTGTTTATCATCATTTTCATTTCATATTATATAAGTTCTAATTATTCATGACTTCATACATTATCTTAATTTCATATTAAATATATTTTTTAATGTACTAAACAAAGAATACCATTTTAATATTCTTGTAAATTTATATCAATTGTAATTTTTTAATTATTGTGGTGAGAGACACTTTTTACAATATGAGGGAGATGTGCAATTCATGTTGAAATTCATTTAAAAAATACATTTGTTATAATAAAAAAATTGATATCAACCACTTTAAGTAAAATATGTTTATCTCTCTCTCTCTCTCTCTCTCTCTCTCTCTCCAAGTAAATTGGCAGACTGAAAGTCAAGAATTGGAGATTGAAGACTTGCCAAACAATTCAATCCCAAAAGGAGTAGTTCCCTTAGAGATATTGTTTTTTGATAGGCACAAGGGAAACTCGTTGTTGATAAATTTAAAGGGTGAGTGCAAGCTAATGATGATCTCTCATGACGCGTTAGTGGCAGTGCAAACCTAGAAAAACAATAACCGTTTAACTTGGAGGGATTATTCAAGGTAGTTTTATAATGAATTTGGATATGGCGTAAAAATATGAAATGTAGGAAATTGAATCAAATTTCTGAATATACAACTTTTATTCATAGACATTGTGAATAACTGTGTCAAATTTTATTTTTTCTAACAATGGTATCTTATTTTTCCAACAAAATATAAGGTATATGTTTTTGTTCATGTAGGTGTTGAGTACCTTAACAATGAAATTTCATTCCAAAAACTTTTAGGCTTGTAGTGAACATGTTTTTATTATGCTGTGTATTTTTTGGAAATTTTTAATATTAATTTTATATATTTTTAAATGATCAGAGTCAACATATGCCTGAAATTACAACGTCTTTTGTTCATGCAGGCTAAGAGGGTCTTAACATGATCAAAACAATTTTTATTTATTTTTTAGATCGTAGGTATCGGTCTCCTCTAGTGCCACATATAACTCATTTGAGAAATAGTTAAGCCAAGAAAAAGCAAAAATAAGAGAGATATGTATTCTAGGATTTTGATATATGTGAAGACAAAAGTATAATAAAAATAGTAAACAATATATATATTTTTTAAATTATATATTTGAAATTTTCATAGCCGACTCTATCTATGTCTATAGTTTCATCAACAACTGAATTGTTTAGCCTGTACAAAAATAACGTCAAAGATAGAGATATAGAGGGGTATTCACAAAAATGGAGGTTTTTTTTCAATTTGCAGACCAAACCACTAGGTTTGACATCCCGAACCTAAATCCAAGCCAACCAAGTCAGCATACACCTTGTCAATCCCGCCCCAAAAAAATTGAATTCAAAAGAACGTGTGCGTGTTCTTAGGAGTGCGCACACACTATAGGAACACACACATACTCCTAAAAGTCATTCCTCCGCCCCTCCCTCCCTCTCTCTCTCCTACATCTACCCCCCCTCTCTATCTCCATCTCACTCTCCCTCTTTACCCCCCCTATCTATCTCCCTCTCTCTCCCTCACAATCCTATACATGGAAAGACCTAGACATGGCAAGAATTAGACATCACAGGGCATGGAAAGACGTAGACGTAGACCTTACCTTGACATGCCTCAAACTCTCACACCCACTGCCTCCCTATCCCCCCTTCTTCCACTCTTTCTCTCTCCCTCTACCCCCTTTTCCCACCCTCCCCTCTCTCTTCCACCATTTCTCTATCTCCTCGTTTTTAGTATCAGTCTCTCTGCCCCTCTTTCTCTCTCTATTCCCCCTCTCTGTCTCCCTATATATCCCCCCTTTCCTCTCACTCTCTCTCTACCCCACCTTATATGTCTCCCTCTTTGCTTCCCTTCCTCTCACTATCCCTCTTTCTACCTCCCCTCTCTATCTCCCTCCCCCTCCCCCTCACACTTTGTCTTTACCCATCCTCTTTGCCTTGCTCTCTCCCTCTCCCACACTCTAACACACTCACTCTCTACCTCCCCTCTTTGTCTACCTCTCTCTCCCTCCCACACTCTAGCACATTCACTCTCTACCTCCCCTCTTTGTCTTCCTCTCTCTCCCTCCCACACTCTCGTACACACACTTTCTATCCCCCCTCTATGTATTCCTCTCTCACCCTCCCACACTCTAACAAACTCACTCTCTACCTCCCCTCTTTGTCTACCTCTCTCTCTCTCCCTCCCACACTCTCACATACACACTTTCTATCCCCCCTCAATGTCTCCCTCTCTCTCCCTCCCACACTCTCTATCCCCCCTCTATGTCTCCCTCTATCTCCCTCCCACACTCTAACACACTTACTCTCTACCTCTCCTCTTTGTCTACCTCTCTGTCCCTCCCACACTCTAACACACTCACTCTCTACCTCCCCTCTTTGTCTTCCTATAAGTCATTCTCTCTCTCTCTCTCTCTCTCCCCTACATCTATCCCCCCTCTCACTCTCCCTCTCTACCCTGCTTCTCTATCTTCCTCTCTCTCCGTCACTCTCCTATACATGGTATTACCTAGACATGACAAGACTTAGACATCGCAAGGCATGGAAAGAGATATACCTAGACCTTACGTTGACATGCCTCAGACTCTCACACCCACTTCCTCCCTATCCCCCCACCTCTTCCTCTCTATATCTCTCTACCCCTTTGTCGCTCCCTCCCCTCTCTCTTCCACCTCTCTCCCACCCTTTCTCTCTCTCCTTGTTGTTAGTATCAGTCTCACTCTCTCTTCCCCCCTTTCTCTCTCTATTCCCCCTCTATGTCTTCCTCTATATCCCCCCATCCTCTGACTCTCTCTCTACCCCCTATTTTATGTCTCCCTCTCTGCTTCCCT
>ML779564.1:431135-457670 GCA_009831015.1 Picea engelmannii
CTCTTGTATTGTGTGTCTTCTGTGTTTTTGTTTCTGCATTTGTTTTATTTTATTGCTCCACGGTCCTGTTTTTCTAACATCCCCCTCCCCGACTCTCCCCACCTTGCTTTATTTTCTTCTATCCAACCCCCTTTCCCTCTTCCCCCCCTTCCTCTCACACTCTCTCTACCCCCTCTCTCTATATCCCCGCCCCTCACTCTCTCTCACTCTCTTTGTCTTCCCCTCTCCCCCTCTCACACTCTTTTTCTTCCTCTCTCTGCACCCCCCTCCCTACATCACAAGGAAAGAAATGGCATTGATCTAGACATGTCAATACCTAGACCTAGACATAGCAAGACCTAGACATGGCAAGACCTAGACCATGACCTAGACCTATACGATGACCATGACATTACCTAGACGTATATGATCACCATGACATAGAACTATACCATGACCTAGACCATGACATAGAGCTAGAGCTATATTTGGACCATGAATTAGACCCCCCTAGCTCCATCTAATCCTAGGCATAGCCTATACTCAACCCTTAACCCACTCCACACTTGAGCCCTGAGTGCATTATGAATATACCTCTTGTTAAAGGCCCCACAACCCTTGCACCCACATCACCCACATCTTGGTGCTCTTACCATTGCTCTATGCTTTAAAACACTTTAAATCCTAACCCCTTAGGTCCTAGTTGTCCCCATACCCATATACATCTTTATTCATAAAGAATTTTGGTCTATAATAAATGCTGTATCTGTTGCATAAAGCACACACACACACTCTTGTGACTTGATAGCCTTGTATTTGTTGTTTGTTTATGCCCAGCAGGAACGCGTGCGCATTCTTGTTGGGCATTTTTTGGTGCCAAGAAAACTCCACTACCTCATCCATCTCAAGCCCCACAAAGATTTTCCGACATCTACACACAAAAATAGTGCACACATACATGTTTTTTCTTATTTTAGTATTGTTGTTTGATTCATAGATGATTTTGTGCTATTTCAAGACCATTGTGGGAAGATTTGGAAGACAAATTTGTCCAAGTGGAATTGGAATTATTGTTTGTGTCTTCTTGGAATTGGAAGACAAATTTGTCCAATTGGAATTTTTGTTTTTGTCTTCTTGGAATTGGAAGATTTTTTTTTCCAATTGGAATTGTTAGTTGTGTAATACCTAGAAAAATTTATCTAAGTGGAATTGGAATTGTTAGTTGTCTTCTTGTGTAATACCAAGAAAAAATCATTGTCTTCTTGTGTAATACCAAGAAAAAATCATTGTCTTCTTGTCTTCTTGGGGTGTTTGGAAGTCAATTTTTCTCTTTAAAAATGGGGAACCGACAGATTCGAGAAATAAAGTCCTCGAGAAAAGAGAAATCGATTGAAAAGGTAGAAGAATAAAGAGGAAAGGAAAAGTTATGTATGTCAAAGCATAGGATTTCAGAAGAGGCCAATCCAATTTCTAGCGGAATAGATGCCATTGTTGTTTCTCCTCCATCACCACAAGCAAAGTGCAATATTTTGGTAGAGACCAATCCATCCAGTATATCATTAAGACAACTTGTTGTGATTGACCAGGTGATGGAGGATTTGCTTGGATCTGAATATACAATGGATGAACTTAGAGAGGCAACTGGTGTACAACATTGTGGTGAAGAAGTTCATGTTGTGCAACCTCTTGTTGGACAGTCAAACGTTCCAAAAACTAGTCAATCCCAAGTTCACTCTCCTCCCATATTTGATCCGCCAATGATTGAATGGGAAATAACTGCAACATTGTTAACTCCACACCAGGGAGGTCAAGAGTGCCAGAATAGGGGTTCATAGTCCCTACCTAGATTGAGCACTATGCAGCGAATAACTCCTATACACATTCAGGTCGATGAAATTGGTCTAGCATCACTTGAAGTTAAGTTACCTAACCATACTATTTGTTATCATTCTTATAAAATCATTAAATAATATTTTGAACCAAAATCCGATGCTGCTAAATGTCAATCATTTTTGGCTTTGTTAAAATCTAGAAGTTTGACCGCTGTTAGGAGAATTTTAGGCATTAAAATGGTCAAAAGTTTAGAAAAAAGTCATCATATTGTTAGAAACCTTGTAGATGCTTTTCAAATAATTGGTAAGAAATCTCGTTCTAAAGATCGCAATGCGACCCAACGTGTCTTGTCACAATCAATTGTTAGGAAGATCACAAGAAAACATCATTTGCTACAACAAACCTCACACCTCATGAAATGCAATGTAAAAACCCTTAGAAAGTATTCTTATAGACGAGATAGCCTCAACAAAGGTGGCCCAACAAATTTGTGGGCCTTCACTGGTAGGCTACCTTGTTCTGACATGAAGTTAACTGGAGCAGTTAAAGGACTAGTACTTGATTTTTGGCATGAGAACACTAGGTCTTCTTCCAACCAAAAAGATGTACTAAAATTGAGAAGGGGATCTAGGGACCATGAACCCCATATTAAACACTTTCTTGACATTACAAAGACACAATTGTATGAGAGATTCAAGACAATACATAGTGCACTTAACTTGGGACAAAGATCTTTCCATAGCTGCAAGCCTTGGTATGTTTGAATAATCACAATTCGTAGCACATGTTGTTGTAGATATCACATTAAGTATGGTTATTATTATAACACACACACACACACACACACATTTAGTGTTTTACATAACACCCTTTTGTAGGAATGCTCAGTTATATTGTCACCGCCGTCATCTAGAGGCTTTGTTCACAACATCTTGTGTACAAGAGTAGAGGGTTGTACATTTTATCAAAAACATTTCTTAGATGGGACATGCCCCAGGTGCAGTGGAATGATATTACTAAGAAAGTGCATCCATGTAAGAGATGAGCATGAATTGGGGAGGAAGGAGGTTGCCTTGCAAAGCTTTAAATATGTTGCATATGATATTGATAGAGGACGAGAAAGAAAAAATATACAATTGGTGACTTCCCAAGGATGAGTATGTGACTTCATGAAGGAATTCATTGAAAAGACACGACATTATGTTCAACATGTCCATGTGGCTTGATGGAAGGATGAACATTTTAGAATATGTAGAGATACATTTCCCGTTGGTACTATGTTATCAGTGGTTGATTTTGCAGAGAACTACACCCTTCGACCGCAAAATGAGATTCAAAGCCAATATTATCACTCAGAGTAGGTCAACATAATGTTCCATATCACATACAGGCATGGGCCAGATAGTAATGAAGAAAAGAAAGTTATATTGAAGGAGTGTCACTTCTACATAAGCGACGATTGCTGGCATGATTTAGCCTACGTACAACATTTCTTTCAGTTTTTTTACAATCACCTTAAGGAGAAGAACATACAGATGGATCAACATTGGATTTGGTCAAATGGTTTCGCAGGCCAGTTAAAAAATGCTCGTGTATTTCAATGGTTGTGTATGTTGCACAAAAAACTCAAGGTACCACACATGTGGAACTATTTTGAGTCCAGACACGGGAAAGGGGAGCATGATGGAGCAGGTGCATGCATAAAAAGAGCGTTATGCATACAAGAAATGAAGTTCACAACTACTTCCCTCATTCGAGATGCGAAATCCATTGTTGAATGGTGTTCTTTAGTAATGGGAGAGGGAACATGAACTCGTGAAGAACAATCACACAAGAAAGGACATGCACATAGATATTTTTGGGAGGTGGTCGATGTAGATCGATCACAATGGTATGAATGCAAAATAATTCAGGGCACTCGTGGATTCCATTCGATCCTCATGTGATCAATAACAAAATCCGAAGGCATTGAATTTTCGATTGGGTCGATGGTTATTAAAGGAGAATATCTGACACGGGATGAAAGAACATAAAAAAAAGTGGTTATGTATTTCAAGATTATAAACTAGGTCAAGTCGTATACCACTTTACGAACTTGGTTGTTGGTACAAATCTCCAACTACAAACAATGCCAAGTAAGAACTTATCAAAGGTATGCTACTTCTTGCCTTACTCTGAGCACGTTAAGTTAATGGAGACCATCAATATTAGAAGTGATCCCCATGGTCTACTTTAATGACCATAGGCATTTAAAAGGAATAATTGAATAAATATTTCAGATTTATGAATTATTGAAAATTTGGCTTAATTTTATGGTGTTTATGGTATTCTTGACTTGCTTCATTGAAATTCTATGCCTTTCCATGCCATGCCATGCCATGCAAAGCCTTCCCTTTCCATGTTATTTCATGCATTTCCTTTCCTTTCCATGCCATTCCATGCCTTGCCTTTCCATGCATTACCTTCCCATGCCATGACTTGACTTGCCTTCACTTGCCATGCCATGCCTTGCCTTGGCATGACTTTCTTTGCCTTTCCATGCCATGCCTTGCCTTTCCTTGACATGAGATGACTTGCCTTGCCATGCCATGCCTTGCCTTGCCTCTCCTAGCCTTGCCTTAGCTTGCAGTGCCTTGCTTTCACTTGCCTTACCTTTCCATGCCTTACCTTGCCATGCCTTGCCTTGCCTTTCCATGCCTTTCCTTCACTTTCCTTACCTTGCCTTGCCTTGCCTTACATTGCCTTGGATTCACTTGCATTTCCTTACCATGTCTCACCTTCACTCGCCTTCACTCGCATTACCTTGCCTTACCTCGCCTTCACTTGCCTTGCCTTGCCTTGCCTTGCCTTTCCATACCTTGCTTTTCCTTTCCATGCCTTGCCTTGCCTTGCCTTTCCTTCACTTGCCTTGCCTTGCCTTCACTTGCCTTACCTTGCCTTACCTTGCCTTTCCTTACCTTGCCATGCCTTGCCTTCACTTTCCTTACCTTGCCATGCATTGCCTTCACTTGCCTTACCTTGCCTTCACTTTCCTTGCCTTGCCTTGCCTTTCCATCCCATGCCTTGTATTATCGTGCCTTGCATTGCCCTACCTTACCTTGCCATGCCTTGCCTTCACTTGCCTTGCCTTCACATGCGATACCATGCCATGTCATGCCATGCCTTTTCTTGCCTTACCTTGCCATGCCTTGCTTTCACTTGCCTTACCTTGCCATGCCTTTCCTTGCCCTGCCTTGCCCTGCCTTGCATTCACTTGCCTTGCCTTTCCTTGACTTTCCATGCCATGCCATGCCATGCATTGCCTTGCCATGCCATGCCTTGCCATGCCATGCCTTGCCATGCCATGCCATGCCTTTCCTTGCCTTGCCTTGCCATGCCTTTACATGCCTTTCCAAGCCACGACATGCCATGCCTTGCCTTACCATGCCTTACCTTGCCTTTCCATGCCATGCCTTTCCTTCACTTTCCTTCACTTTCCATGCCTTGTCTTCACTTACCTTGCCTTGCCTTGCCATGCCATGTCATGTCTTGCTTTACCATGCCTTGCCTTGCCTTTGCTTGTCATTCCATGCATTTCCATGCCTTGCCTTTCCTTTACTTGCCATGCCTTTCCTTTCCTTCACTTTCCATGCCATGCCTTGCCTTCACTTGCCATGCCTTGCCTTCACTTTCCTTGTTTTTCCTTGCCATGCCATGCCATGTCTTGCCTTGCCATTCCTTGCCTTGTCTTCACTTTCCATGCCATGCCTTGCCAAGCCTTTCCTTGCCTTGCCATGCCATGGCTTTCCTTGCCTTCATGTGCCATGCCATGCCATGCCTTGCCTTTCCATTCCTTTCCTTTCCTTCACGTGCCATGCCATGCCATGCCTTGCCATTCCTTTCCTTTCCTTCACGTGCCATGCCATGCCTTGCCTTGCCATGCGTAGCTTAACAAGGTGTTAAATTGTCAAACATATGTAATAAGCACTAAGAAAGACCCTAGTTCCAGAGATCCTCCAACAAACGACTGTCCTAGAAACAAAATGACATCAGATGGGCCCAACTAGTAGAAACACGGTGTCCCAGATCTAATGCAATCGACGATTTGTCCATCCGAGTCCCGATTTGAGTTTTATCGTGAGTTGCATCTCGCCTCCTCAAGCCATTCAGGGACATGTTGACACTTTGGTCTAGGGGCATAAAATCCAAACCGAGTAGCATAACGAATTTTTGTAAGCTCCCACATGTCTTATTTTCCAAGGCCCATGTGACTACACTACCCACAATTGCTCAACACAATGTTCTTGAAAATTGACTTGTTGTTCAAAAATTGCACTATGCCTCATTGAGAAAAATCATAGTGCCGAATATCCTCCAAAAAACAGTTTTTTGGTCAACATAATGACAACAAATGGGCCCCACTAGATGAAACCTGGTGCCCCAAATCCAATGCAATTGACGGTTCGTCAATCCGAGTCCCGGTTTGAGTTTTATTATGAGTTGCAACTCGTGTCCTCAAGTCATTTAGGGACATGGCAAGGCATGACAAGGCAATGCCTTAGTATAGGTCTAGGTCTAGGTATGGAAATGCAAGGAAAGGAAAAGCAAGGAAATGAAAGGCAAGACATGACAAGGCTAAGCAAAGATAGACATGGAAAGGAAAGGCAAGGTCTAGGCCTAGGTCTAAGTCTAGGTAAAACCTATTAATTATGATAATCCATGTTTCACAACTATGAAAATACCTTAGATATATGAATAAATAGAGCTTATGTTATGACATTGAAATTCTCATGCAAGTATTTTTATCTAAGATAGATGGGATAAAAATTTGTAGAATTACATGCTTAATGAATCCTTTGATTGTAATTTTTACGTACTGAAGTTGTTCATTTAGTACAAGCATTATTTTTTTTTGGAAAAAAATTGGTATGATACATGAATGCCATTATTTTTTTGTTAAATTAACTTAATGAATTCCTTGGCATGCCATGCCATGCCTTGCCTTGCCAAGCCATGGGATGACATGGCATGGCAAGGCAAGACATGGCTTGGAAAGACAAGGCAAGGCAAGGTAAGGCAAGTGAAGGTAAGGCATGGCAAGGAAAGGCAAGGCATGGCAAGGAAAGGCAAGGCAAGTGAATGCAAGGCAAGGCAAGGAAAGTCAAGGCAAGTGAATGCAAGGCAAGACAAGGAAAGGCAAGGCAAGGTAAGACATGGTATGGTAAGGGGAGTGAAGGGAAGGCATGTCAAGTTAAGGCAAGGCAAGGCATGGCATGGCAAGGTAAGACAAGGCATAACATGGCATGGCAAGACATGGCATGGCATGGAAAGGCTTGACATTGCCTTCACTTGTCTTTCCATGCCTTGCCTTACCATTCCATTCCATGCAATGCCTTTCCATGCCATGCCATGCCATGCATTGCCTTACCTTGCGGGCATGCCTTTCCTTGGAATTCCTTGCCTTTCCATGCCATGCCATGTCTTGCCTTGGCATGACATGCCATGCAAAGGCAAGGCATGGCTTGGTAACACAAAGCAAGGAATGGAAAAACAAGGCAAGGCATGGCATGACATGGCATGGAAAGGCATGGAAAGTGAAGGCAAGGCAATTCACGGCATGGGAAGGAAAGGAATGGAAAGGCAAGACATGGCACGACATGGCAAGGCAAGACATGGAAAGGCAATGCATGGAATGGCTTGGAAAGGTAAGGCAAGGCATGGCATGCCATGGCAAGGAAAGACAAGGCATGACATGGCATGGCAAGGCAAGGCAAGGCATGACATGGCATGACAAGGCAAGGCAAGGCATGACATGGCATGGCATGACATGACAAGGCTTGGAATTTCCTTCACTTGTCTTTCCATGCATTGCCATGCCATGAATTTCCTTGACTTGCCATGCCATGCCATGCCTTTCCATGCCGTGCATTGCCTTGCCTTACCAATCCATGCCTTGGATTGCCTTACCAAGCCAGGCCATTCCTTGGCATGCCATGCCATGTGTTGCCTTGGCATGCCATGCCATGACTTGCCTTTCCAAACTATGGCATGGCTTGACAAGACAAGGAAAAGCATGGAATGGCATGGAAAGTGAAGGTAAGGCAAGGCATGCCATGGTAAGGAAAGGCATGGATTGGCAAGGCAAGGAAAGGCATGGCATGGAATGGAATGACATGGCAATGGATGGCATGGAAAGTGAAGGCAAGGAAAGTCATGGCATGACATGGAATGGAAAGGAAAGGCATGGCATGACATGGTAAGGCAAGGCAAGGCAAGGCAAGGCATGGCAAGGCAAGGCATAGAAAGGCAAGGCATGACATGGCATGGAAAGGCATGACATGGCATGGAAAGGCAAGGCATGACATGGCATGGCATGTCAAGGCAAGGCAAG
This sequence comes from Picea engelmannii, assembly GCA_009831015.1. Classification (NCBI taxonomy): domain Eukaryota; kingdom Viridiplantae; phylum Streptophyta; class Pinopsida; order Pinales; family Pinaceae; genus Picea; species Picea engelmannii. Next base: position 439,318 of record ML779564.1, read on the forward strand.
GCAAGGCACGACATGGCATGGCATGGCAAGGTAATGCAAGACAAGGCATGACACAACATGGCATGGCAAGTGAATGTAAGGCAAGGCATGGCATGGAAAGGCAAGGCATGGCAAGACAAGGCATGGCTTGGCAAGGCAAGGTCTAGGTCTAGGTCATTGATTTACCTAGTAAGTGCTCTTTCTAAGTCGTTGATGATTATTTCTTGAATGTATTAAATAATTGTTTTATCGAAGTGGTGATATTGTATGTTATCTTGTATTCTTCTTGAATTAACATTGTCTTGAAACCCTCAATTTCATGGTTGGATTAGGACTTTCCCTCGATTTCCAACCTTGTAAGCTTGACGTCTAGGGTTTAATTGTCATCTCTCACCCTTAGAATACACCTTGACACCTTATATTACATTTTTGTCATAATTTTCATCCCTTTAGGGCTTGATGTCTTGAATATTCTAGGGCTGTTTTGTGCCATCTTCCATTTCAACAAGTATTTGTTATCTAAACCCTAGTTTAGGCTTACATTTTCATCCCCCTTTCATTGCATGATTACTTGTTTTAAGGGTTGTTATATTAATTGTCCTGCTGTAACTTGTCATATTGTTGAAGTTAAACATCTTAATAACAAGTTTTATAGCAACTATAGTTTCCTTATTGATTTATGGTGTTTGGGACTTCCCATTGACTTATTTAAATTTAGTTAATATCGTTTATTGGCTTGGCATGACAATGTCATGGCATGGTATGGCAATGGCATGACATGACATGGCAAGGCAAGGAAATGACATGTCAAGGAAATGCAAGACAAGGCATGACATGACATGGCATGGCAAGTGAAGGCAAGGCAAGGAACGACATGGAAAGGAAAGGCATGGAATGGCATGGCAAGGCAAGGCAAGGAAAGGTCTAGGTCCAGGTCTAGGTCTAGGTCATTATTTCAAGTTTTGTGGATGGTTATTTCTTGAATGTATTAAATAAATGTTTTATCAAAGTGGTGATATTGCATGTTAGATTATTTCTTGAATGTATTAAATAATTGTTTTATCGAAGTGGTGATATTGCATGTTATCTTGTATTCTTCTTGAATTAACCTTGTCTTGAAACCCTCAGTTTCGTGGTTAGATTAGGACTTACCCTCAATTTCCATCCTTGTTAACTTGATGTCTAGGGTTTAGTTGTAATCTTTCACCCTTAGAATTCACCTTGACACCTTTTATTATATTTATGTCATATTTTTCATCCCTTTAGGGCTTGATGTATTCAATATTCTAGGGCTGTTATGTGTCATCTTTCATTTAAGCAAGCATTTGTTATCTAAACCCTAGTTTAGGCTTGCATTTTCAGTCCCTTTTCATTTAATGATTACTTGTTTTAAGGGTTGTTATATTTGTCCTTTTGTAACTTAGTTAATATCATTTATTGGCTTGGCGAGGCATGGAAATGACATGGCATGACAATGGTATGCAATGACAATGGGGTGCAATGGCATGGCATGGTATGGCTTGGAAAAGCATGGAAATGGCATGGAATGGAAAGGCATGGCAATGGTGTGGAAATAACATGGAATGACTTGGAAATTCATGGCAATGGCATGGAAATGGAATGGAAATGGCATGGCATGACAATGACATGGCATGGAAATGTCGTGGCAATGGCATGGCATGGTATGGCATGTCATGGCAAGGAAAGGCATGCAATGGCAAGGAAAGACATGCAATGGCAAGACAAGGCATGGTATAACAAGGAAAGGCATGGTATGGCATGTAAAGGCAAGGAAATGGCATGGCATGGAATGGGAAGGCATGGAAATGGCATGGCATGGCATGGATTGGAAATACATGGCAATGTCATGGCATGGCAAGGCATGGAAATGGTGTGTAAATGCCGGGGCATGGCATGTCATGGAAAGGCAAGGTATGCGATGGCATGGCAAGGCAAGGCATGCAATGGAAAGGCAAGGCATGGAAATGACATGGAATGGCAAGGCATGTCAATTGCATGGCAATGGCATGAAAAGACATGGAAATGGCATGGATTGGCAAGGCATGACAATGGCATGGCATGGAAATGGCGTGGCAATGGCATGGCATGGCATGTCATGGCAAGACAAGGCATATAATGACAAATCAAGGCATGGCATGACAAGGCAAGGCATGGCATGAAATGGCATTGCAAAGCAAGGCAAGGCAAGGCATGGAAATACAAGGCATGGCATGGAAAGGCATGGCAAGGTAAGGCATGGCATGGGAAGAAAAGACATGCAATGGCATGGCATGGCCTGGAAAGGCAAGGTACGACATGGCATGACATGTCATGGAAACTCAAGGAAAGGCAAGACATGCAAAAATTTTCACCTACACTTAAAATGTCATAGACACTTCATTGGATGGAAAGGAACTTTGTGATATAATATTAAGTCATATGTCCCTAGAAAAAAATGTTTTTCATATCTTGGGATGAGAAAGGTTTCTTTTTTTGTTATTCTTGTCTCATTGCAATCCACATTTTGATTTGAATTTTTCCTTGCATAATGTTATGGAAAGTTATATTTATTGTTGTATATGTTAAAATGGGAAGCTACATGACAAGACATGGGAAGCTACATGACAATGGCATGGAATGGCATGGCTCGAAAAGGCATGGCTCAACAAGACATGACAATGACATGGCATGGAAATGGCATGGATTGGAAAGGCATAACATTGGCATGGCATGGAAAGGCATGGAAAGGCATGGAAATGACATGGCAATGGAAAGGCATGGAAATGGCATAGCATGGCAAGGAAATGCATGGGAATGGCGTGGCAATGGAAACTCCCTAGGCCCGGATAAAGGTAACCTAGAAGAAAGGCCCAAGTGTGATCTAAATTATTTTGAGAACGAAATGAAGACAAAGATATAACAATGAAATATACAGAGATATCGTGACATACACAAAAATATCATAATAAACACAAAGATACAACAATGCACAATTTTTATTAATGAGAGAATCTACATAAACTATAAAATTACAGAGTGAATGACTCGCTAGAATGGTGGCAGCTTATCTCTGAAAAGAGATGTGATGGCTATGCTCATTCCCAAGAAGATGATGATGTTTACAATGAGGCTCTAGAGGCCTTTTTAACATAAATAAAATAAAAAACCCCAACCTTGGAAGATGAAACACCAAAAGGTTTGTGGGCCTCGATGGGGGTAGTTGGTACGTCAACTTCCCAAGGGCATAACTTTTGCATACGATCTCCATTTAGGGCGTTCTATACCTCTACGAAAAGGTCCATCCGAGGAGTACATATTCCGTTTCGAACAAGTGACCTTCTATAATCGTCGGGGCACTGTCGTGCCCAAAAAATGTCATTGAGGGCCTCAAAACGACCCCGAAAGTTCAAGACCCAAAAAACAGTGAAAAAATTTCCAAGGTGGAAACCCATGTTTTGAGCTAGTGGAATAGGTGGGTGGCCGCCGATTTCCACCTGGATCAATCCTCCCCCCTTAGGAAGCAATGGTCTCCACTGCGTCAAGTCCCCGGGGAAGCTTTTGCTGAATCCGAACCTTGGTTAGCTGCTTGCCTTGCTAAAGAGGTTGCCCTGCTTAGCATGTTGAAGGCTGTTATGAACCTGTTGTTGGAGGGGTTGGATGAACCAGTGTCCTTCTTCTTCTTCTCGTTGCCCTTCTTTTCCTATGGCTTGGAATGGTTGTCTTGAGTTTGACTACTCTGTGAGTTAGGGTTGCCTTTACAATACTTTGGTTGTTGTGGATTTGTAGATCCGAATTCTCGCTTGTTCTGCTGCTTAAATTTCTGCTCGAATTAGGCAACATATCTATAATAGACTCCCAGTGATGAGATGTCCAGAAACTCCATTTTCATTTTTGATGTACCTGTGTAGAGCCCCGCGATATTTTAGAACCAGATTTCGCTCAAAGTCTTTGATACCCAACTTGGTGCGCAAGGTATGGAAGGTATTTGTGAACTCCAACACTATTTGGTCCCGCTTTTAATGCAGCGTGGTCCATCTCATGTACCGGTCATCATATTTTCCCACAAGGTAATATTACTCCTTGATGACATCCATAAAAAAATCCCAAGTGGGATCGACCCCAAATATTCCAGAATCCACTGTGAAATTTTTCTCCCAGTAGGTTTCCCACCAATTTTTGACATGGGGGAGAGCATTAAGGAGCGCAAAGGTGATATTTTCTCTGTCGGAAAAATTGTGAACAAAGAAATAACCTTCTAGAAAATTTAACCATTTTTCCAAAGCATCCGCATCGATTTGACCTTCAAATACAGGAATATCAAAATTAACTTGTACCTTGAATGGGGTAGCATCCCCAAAGCACCTGCTTGACGAAGACACACCTACTATTGTCGGCAATTGTTGAAGGATTTGGGAAAAATTCTCCAACATCTCGTTCCTATGTTGCATGAGGGATTCCGCAAGCAACAACTTGATGGGATCTTCGACTCCTACATCTCTCTTTTATTCTTCCATGGGAGGCCTCTTGGGCTGACGAGAGTGGTTTTCCTCAAGGGGAACTAGCTCAAGACCCAACTCTCTTTTCCCTGACCTCATCAGGGCCATGCATTGAGAAACGACAATGTGTAGCCTGCTATGATACCACTGATCCATATTATTTTGAGAAAGTAAATGAAGACAGAGATATAAACACAGATATACAGTAATGAACAATTTTTATTAATGAAAGAATGTATAGAATCTGTAAAATTACAGAGTGAATGACTCGCTAGAATGGTGGCATATTATCTCTGAGAAGATATGTGATTGCTATGCTCATTTGCAAGAAGATGGTGATGTTTACAGTGAGACTCTAGAGGCCTTTTTAACATAAATAAAATCCAAAATCCTAACCTTGAAAGATGAAATGACAAAAGGTTTATGGGCCCCGATGGGGGTAGTTGATACATCAACTTCCCAAGGGCGTAACATTTGCATACGATATCCATTTGGGGTGTTCTATACCTCGTCGGAAATTTCTATCCGATGAGTACATATTCTTTTTGGCCCAGACCATGCCTTCGAATATCGTTTGGGCACTGTTGTGCTCATAAAACGTCGTTTAGGGCCTCAAAACGGCCCCGAAAGTTCATGACCCAAAAAATAATAGAAGAACTACCAAGGTGGAAACCCATGTTTTGAGTTAATGGAATAGGTGTGTGGGCATCGATTTGTGCCTCCCTGAAAGATGAAATGACAAAAGGTTTGTGGGCCCCGATGGGGGTAGTTGATACGTCAACTTCCCAAGGGCGTAACGTTTGCATACGATATCCATTTGGGGTGTTCTATACCTCGTCGAAAATTTCTATTCGATGAGTACATATTCTTTTTGGCCCAGACCATGCCTTCGAATATCGTTTGGGCACTGTTGTGCTCAGAAAATGTCATTTAGGGCCTCAAAACAACCCCGAAAGTTCATGACCCAAAAAATAGTAGAAGAACTACCAAGGTGGAAACCCATGTTTTGAGTTAGTGGAATAGGTGTGTGGGCATCGATTTGCACCTCCCTGAAAGATGAAATGAAAAAAGGTTTGTGGGCCCCGATGGGGGTAGTTGATACGTCAACTTCCCAAGGGCGTAACGTTTGCATACGATATCCATTTGGGGTGTTCTATACCTCATCAGAAATTTCTATCCGATGAGTACATATTTTTTTTGGCCCAGACCATGCCTTCGACTATCGTTTGGGCACTGTTGTGCTCATAAAATGTCGTTTAGGGCCTCAAAACGGCCCCGAAAGTTCATGACCCAAAAAATAGTAGAAGAACTACCAAGGTGGAAACCCATGTTTTGAGTTAGTGGAATAGGTGTGTGGGCATCGATTTGCGCCTCCCTGAAAGATGAAATGACAAAAGGTTTGTGGGCCCCGATGGGGGTAGTTGATACGTCAACTTCCCAAGGGCGTAACGTTTGCATACGATATCCATTTGGGGTGTTCTATACCTCGTCGGAAATTTCTATCCGATGAGTACATATTCTTTTTGGCCCAAACCATGCCTTCGACTATCGTTTGGGCACTGTTGTGCTCATAAAACATTGTTTAGGGCCTCAAAACGGCCCCGAAAGTTCATGACCCAAAAAATAGTAGAAGAACTACCAAGGTGGAAACCCATGTTTTGAGTTAGTGGAATAGGTGTGTGGGCATTGATTTGCGCCTCTATCAAAGTGCCCAAGGAGTGAAAAAGTACTATATCTAGCAAATATTTCCGCAGCCTCCATACATATTAATAATATTGAACTATTAGTACCAAATAGTAAAATTCAAAAACATAAACACAAAAAGTTTGAGAATTATATGATATTTAACTATACACATGGTACCTATGATGCAGGTGACTTGTCCATTCCAGATGGCCATTCCCCGACATCGCATAGTCCCAAATCCTATAGAAACACAAGAACATTAAAAATTTGAGGATGCTATAAAATAAAGAAACGACGATGGTGAATTTATCAAATGTGACAGATACCTATGTGTGGGGTGTGCCCAAGGAGCAGGCTGCCTCTACTGCTGCATCAACGGTGGGTCTAGGCACTGATGCATCCATTGGTATAGAGGGTCTACTGCTCAGATGTAACAACTGCAAAACAACATACAATAAAAAATCTATATAAATAACATAATACAAAATAAATATATAATGTTGAAGAACATAGAGAGGGTTAAGATACTAATCTCCTCCATGAAGCTATGCTGTCCATTGGTCTCTATAGGCCCATAACATGCCTACCCACAAATCGAGCATATATGAGGTTCACATGGATGACTGCTATGTCCATGTGCCCTCTCCTCACTATACCCTGATGTGCATGCTGAAGCTCCACCCCCTCTTTCAATGTCACTGGCAGGAACCTCTTATGGATATAGTGCAACAAAGAAACCATGTTGCACTAGGTTACGAGTCAATGATGAAATGGCTAGATGTACATGTTGCAAGCTCTCTACAACAAGAGGATACTGGGTAGGGGGGTCAAGCCTTCACCTAGGGGGATGAGGAACTAACATGGGATCACACCTGGCATTATATTGGTCCTGTGTGGACCCTCGACCCACCCCCTAGAAGTAACCCATGTCAAAGTAGTTGACATGCTTACCCAAAATAAAATAAACCCATAATTTTCTCAGAAAATATAAGGGCAATTCCTTGTTATTGCAGGGAGGTTTATCAAATACCATATAGCACCTATCCATCCAGTTTTAACTAATCTGGGGATGGATGCACAAGTCAATGGTGAGACGTTCTTGGTCAATGGTAGTTCTTGTCCATTTCTAATATCCCTAGAAATAGTCAATATTTGTTGTTTTGAAATGCCCAAGTCTTTGAATTGATTTCTGTCCAAACCAGTGCTATAGTATTCATACATTCTTGCCCTATAATAAAAAACAGAGGTCAATTTCCCTTGAGCACTTACAATGGAATTCACAATGATGTCCAAAAACGTGGCTAGGGAGACTCTGCTAGTCTCTCTAGTGTCCTGTTGACGGGCGAAATTGACCGTCCGTCAACTGAGAGAGTGGAACCGGTTCGGGGTTGTCTAATAACCCAAGCCGTTTGGAATGAACCACCTTGACGGGTTTAGTGGCTCCGTTAGCCGATCTAAGGTCCTAGAAAAACCAAAGAGAAAACTAATCTAAACTAACTAACTAACTAAAACTAAACAAAACAAACTAAACTAACACAAAACTAAATAAAACAAACTAAACTAACTAACAATAAATAACACAAACTAATACTAACTAATAAATAAAACGAACTAATCTAACTAATCTAATTAAAACTAACTATTAAACAAACTAACTAATCTACTATCTATATACACAAACTACTAACTACTACTATACTAACTCTACTAATTAGCTATTTAACTACTTATTGCACTATAACTTATTCACAAATATACAATATCTACAACTGGCAGATTTAAATAAAACCTGTAAAACTCATTTGTTTTCTGCCCTAAGACAGCTAGAGAGATTTTTTGATTTTTATGATTTTATGAACAAGAAATAGAACTCACTGAAATTAAACGATCTAATATACTAACTACACATATATCTAACTAAATACTAACAAATACACTAAACTAATAAACAACAAACTGACCTGGAAACGCTCCAGATTTGTCCTGTGTATGATGACTTCGAAGCTGGTCAGACGAAGGAAACTCGCACCGGATGGTCCAGACGCTTCTCGTAAACGATAGGCTGCACTGCTCTTTGAGTTGTTTACAGGACAAACAAGACATAAAAAATCATAACAATTATATGATCTATGAATCTCTGCAATAAGGGAAACCTGTTATGCAAAAACGCATACGTAATAATTCAACTTATGAAGAAGATAAATCTGCCATTCAAAAACTGAATTAAGCAATTGATATGTTTTTTACACACTTGGAAGAAATCAGATATGGATTATATTGATTAAATTATAGCATTTGCAAAAGATTAAGATAGCTAAAGTAGTCATTAACCAAATGCAAATAGATATGCATAAACATAAAACAAAATATTGATATCATGAAAAGATAAAGCTGTAGCAGAATATCAAATTCTGTCTCAGTCTGTATTAAAATTCCATATCCTTGTTCTCCCACGAATGAGGATGATCTTATTACAAAAATCATAGGTATTTATAAGTCTTTCCACAGGGTAAAACCTCCCTGTGGATAGTATCAAACAGTGTACATAATCTGGGAAGATATTCCCAAAATCAGCTAAACTAGGAAACTAAAATGAAACAAAATATTTCAAATATCCTCAAACTGTCCATCCAATCCAATGCAATTTCGAATTCACCTGAAATGGACCAAAAATAACGAGTTAGAGAGATATTTTATGAGCAAAACAATAAAAATCTGATTCTACAGACTTAGCTACAGAATCATCTGATTCTGTAGCTAGTCTAAAATAATATACAGAATCAGAATTGAAATCAAATCAAATCTTTTAAAAGAATTAAATCCAATTTTCTTCCAATAATCATTTAAAACGAATCACTTAAGATTCAACTGATTTTATCATTCAACATTAAACAGGATCACAAGTGATTCAACCGAACACAGGGATAGGAATACCCTGTTCTTCTGTTACCATAAAATCGGGTCTTTCATAATCGAACAGTAACAAGACTGTTTCATATCCAACTGAAAATGATAATGAACCATATCGTATGTGATACGATCTAATCCAACACAACCATTTTCCACATGTTATAGCTGTAACGATATAGCAACAAGATTCAAGTCATTTAATCGAATGCAAAGAGAGAGCTACTTTGTTTCGATTATTGTTACAAGTCGGGTAAATGAAATCTTATGTAACAATATCATAATCATGTCTCAACAAATCTTATGAGATCGTTTTAATATTCAATCGAAAACATAACAAATAGCAAACGCTTCGTTATGCTTGCATCGAAAAGGATGATCACGATAACTGTAAATCAAAAAGATTTAGACTGTGAACGAATTCAAACCATAACCGACACATAACCAAAATGTAACAGGATCAAACAGAATTTATCATAGATTTCGATTATTGATTCTTGCACAGTCAACAGACAGGATCGATTAATTTTGATCACAATCGTTTTTAATCAAATGAATCGTAACAGAGTTTGACCGATTCATTTCACAATTTAAAATACAGAGCATCAATTATAATCTGAAATCGATTCGTAAAACAAATTGGTCAACTTAGAACAAACGAATCGATTTAGCTAAGGATTTTCACCCAATTGTTATGATTCGGATTCATTTCCAATTCGAGCGTGGATGTCATTTGAGTGTATTGTTTTCATCAAAGAAACAGGGTCAATTAACTTGAAATCAATCAAATATAGAACAGTATCGTAACAGTTATCCTCCTGAAACATTTACCAGTTATATCATACCAATGATAATGAAATCGAATCCGGGCAAGATCGTTACAATCAAACTCAATCAAACCGTTTATAGCACAAGGATCATAACCAAATCAAATCTGAGCGTGATACAAACCAATTCATTTGGAGGTAAACCATTAATTTTATAAACTAATCAATCAAATCTAAAAACATACCACTCAAATCCAATCGAAATCTAATGATTTCTAAACTGGGAATAATCAAATCGTATATCGAATCGAACTTTGTTTCTATTCAAAGAAAAGCTATATATAGAATACACACAATATAACAGAGCCATTCAATGATGTGAACATAGCTGTTTGAAAACTGAATCGCAAACATTATATCAACCTAGATTATTTACACAATGAAATGAAATTTTCCATACCTGTGTTGCGACGAGGCTGCTCAATTATACCAGCTTGGAATTAACAACAGCCGTGGCTGATTCCACGTTTTTAAACAGGATGGAGCCGGTCGTCTTTTGTTTCTTATCTGTCGCTTGTAGCCTGGCCTTTTGACTGGTCAGGGCTGCAATCTGGTCCTCTAGTGACTGAATCTTTGACTGGAGTATTGGGACATCATTATAATACCGCTCCAACCATGAATTGCATTGATCACAGGGTGACACTGTAGGTTTAAACAGAGCAGGAGGGGGTTTGGGCAGATGACCGAGGGTTTCACAAGGCAACTTAATGCTTGGGTAGTTAGGGTCGTCCTTTAGGCAAGGGGGTAGGTTTGACACAAAGTCATATGAGGGTTCGACACACAAACCTTGCGAATAGGGGTATTCGCTAGCCAAAAAACGCTCCACCTCCGAATCAGAGTCCTCACTCAACACGATAGGGTTTGGCTCGACAAGGGGTTTTGGCTTGTTTCATGCCATCCGTGAAATCAAACGTGCATTCTTTTTCCCTTTGGCGTTTGCAGTGAGGTGGGCCTTGGGATTTTTGCTCACATGCTTAACAGTCTCAACACTCTTAGTCACAGCATGGGGTAAGTCGATAGGAGGGTCGGCCGAGGGTTTAGGCAATAGGATATGGTAGGGCACCGGGGGTACAACCTTGACCTCACTCACCACAGGTTTGTTAACCTATGTAGGGTTTGGATCCTCGAAACCATTCCGAGCAACGAAATTGCTCCAACTATCTTTGTGCAAAGTCAAATGACAGACAACAATAAGCTTCACCAGCCCATAATGAAAAAGGCTACTATCAGCCTGGATTCTTTTGTACTTCTTCGACTTTTTAAATAGGCTTCTATGCAAATAATAGGGCATATTGAGCTGATAACCCATAAAAACCATAAGCAAACACAGGTGGTGTAAGAACACAAACCTGTACCGACCCTCACAGGTGATAAACTGTTTGATTATCATTAATAAATCATGCCAACGTTGTTTTAGCATGGTCACGGGCATACCTCTATCACAGGAGGTGATTTTGCGTGACTGGAAGAGCAGTGTCCATGGGACCTCCTCGACTTTGCAATTCTTGGACCATCGTTGTCCAGTGGTGGGCAAACCCGTAGCAAGACTGATAAACTGTTCATCAATTTCCAATTATATATCGCCGACCTTGGCTCAACAGCCATCGAAGGTCATGGCAAATTGTCGAACCACGCAAAGGTTAAAGCCATCGAAACGTTCCACGAAGGTAAGCCACCCACTGTCTGCCAAATCTTGGTGGGCATTGTCAAACATCAACAGGGCCTGTTTGCCATTGGGTTCAACTCACACAACTGGTGCCATGGAGTTGAATGCATGGTAAGGAAAGGGTTCGAACACACAGTAACAGAGCTATCCGAACCAACAACAATGAATCGAGCCAAAAGGGGTAAGAATTAACACAAGCATGCGAAGGTGGTGGAGTTATTCACTGCCATGCAAAGCAATTATGGTCAAAGTACAACTGCCGATATAGCTATTCAATTCATAATATTGGATCATCCATTAAGTCAGGTGTACAACCAATCAAATCCAATGTGTATACAAATACGCGCTAACACTATGCCATAGTGTTTAAACACCCAACATACAAATCAACACCCAAAATCAAATATGCGCTATGTATTGATTCATAAGTTTAACCAAGGTGCCAAATAGTTGACAAGCCAAACAAATATAAAAGATTAACATAAGGATCCTATCATACATATAAAAATTTAATCAAAACCCTTATGCATTTCATAGAATCAAAGATTAGGCAAGTCATAAAATGCAAATCCAAATGCTCAATGTCTTACAAACTCAAAAAAAAATCAAGTCATATAATCAATCGAAGTATAAGAACTGATCAAAGGATATTGCCAATCGTGTAATGATCAATAAAAGGCAAGCGCAAATGACAAAAGTAATAACCACAGTTCGGATAATGATCGAAAAACAACTTCGAAAAGAGAAGTGTTCACGCTTACAGTCGTGAAAACTTAGCGAAGACAAATGTGTCAATGTCGCAAGAAATAAAAATGTCGTCTATTTGAAAAATGCGACGAAAAACTTACTTTCGCAAGACATAGGTGTAGGCAGCTTATAGGATAGTGGAAAAAGGTGAATTGGCTGCCAACATGTCCCTTAATTGTTCCTCAAGGGTTCTTAATATGACCAACCCCTTATCAATTTGACTATTTACATTGGGTGGTTGTGGTGGGTTGGGGTTTTGCTCTACTTGGTTTTCTTGTGAGCGGTTTACATTTTTTCATGGTCCCATTTTATTATATATGCTGTAATTTATTAAGCCATCACATGTAAGTTAGGTTAGTTTTTTTAATTATAATAGAAAAATACAAATTTCTTTCATTTAGATTCTTGGGAGCAAAAGACTAAATTGGAAATGACTAAATTGAGAGAAAAATAAAAGAAATTAAACATACATGGCTAGACTGGGACATGATGGAAAGATTCTCACCTTGCTGCTCCTCTCTATATCCTCTCTATTTGCTCAATGAGAGTAAAAACATAAGTGCGATTTGTGCAAATGAGCATAATTCGCACTTGCGACCCTTTAAAAAAGGTTTAGCAGAGGAATGCGCACGTGTTCCTCAGAACTCACACGAGTTCTTAAGAACACACACTTTCCTGGCACTAAACCTACATGGCAAGCTAAGTGGAGGTCCAAGTTAGGAACGCGTGCGCGTTACTGAGAACACACAGACGTTCTTACTGACCCCCTTGCCACTTTTTCGGCCACCAACTCCATGCACTCACCCTGAAGATGTAATTGAAATTAATATTGGTTAAGAAAATAACCCTAGGATGGTCGAGATAGGAAAGAACACTACTCATGCAAGAAAGATATATTATAAAGCTCATTCGAGAGTATCACAATGTCTTTGCCTACTAATATGATGATTTTAAGGCTTATAAATGAGCCATTATCCAACACACCATTCCTCTAAAGGAAGGGGTGCAACCTTTTACACAAAAGCAATGAAACATTAATCCCAAATTAGCCCCTTTGATTTAGAAAGAACTCTAAAAGATGCTTGAAGCAAAAATCATAGGCCCTTGTTGGAAGTAGGCTGAATAAAAAAGAAAGGCTATTTTGGGAAGAAAGGAATACAAGAGGAAAGCGATAGCTGGAAGGAAAAGCAACACACGCGCATGCATGGAAGACCTAATGATGCTAGGGTTAGGGTTTTCCATGCATGCACGCATGCTGCTTTTACTTCCAATTGTGTGTCAACCTTATAAACCTTAATCCACTTTCCCTCAAAGACAATTATCCTCTCTCCAATATAGAAAACTTGTTGAAAAGAGTTGTTGGGGTTGGAATGCTATCTATGTAAGAAGGTTTGTCAGGATATAACCAAGTTTTGGTTAAAGAAGAAGACCAACGAAAGAAAACTTTTACCACCCCATGGGGAACCTTCCAATAATTGAGAATGCCCTTTGGTCTTTTGAATGTTGGATTAACGTTTCAAATGAAAATGGACTTTTCTTTGAAGACTTGGTAGGAAAGATAATCAAGATTTAACAAGATGATTCAACCATTATATACAATGAAAGAAATGTACACAAAATTCAACATTTGGTGTAGATCGAGGGAAATAGTTGGGCCACATTGTTTCAAAATATGGTATGTGTATTGAACCAACAAGAGTGGAATTCATAAAAAAATCCCTTTCCGAGATAACACACTACCCAACTTGCTTAGCACACTACCCAAGTTGTCTTCTCATGGTTTTAATTAATGGATGAGACAATGAAAATAGACTTAAGAATCGACCCGATTATGCTTCTACTAGATCTATAGGTCCCACTCATATGATGTGTGTAAACGAAGAGAATTGGGACTTCCATTATTCATTATGCTTAATGTGATTTCTATTTTGTACCCTAGATTTCTAGCATCATTTACTAATGAACGAAAATGGACTTTCCTTTGAGGATTTGGTAGAAAAGATAATCAATATTTAACAAGATGATTCAACCATTATGTACAAGAAAAGAAATGTACACAAAATTCAACATTTGGTGTAGACCGAGGGAAATAATTAGGCCACATTCTTTCAAAACATGGTATGCGTATTGAACCAACAAGAATGAAATCCATAAAAAAAAATCCCTTGCCCAGATAACACACTACCCAACTTGCTTAGCACACTACCCAAGTTGTCTTCTCATGACACACTACCCAACTTGCCTTCTCATGGCTTTAATTAATGGATGAGACAATCACACTACCCAACTTGTCTTCTCATGGCTTTAATTAATGGATGAGACAATGAAAATAGACTTAAGGACACTACTCAACTTGCTTAGCACACTACCCAAGTTGTCTTCTCATGGCTTTAATTAATGGATGAGACAATGAAAATAGAGTTAAGAATCAACCCAAGTTGTCTTCTCATGGCTTTAATTATTAATGGATATTTTCCCCACTTCTAACATCTTTAATTGGTTCCCAAGCTCATTATGCTTAATGTGATTTCTATTTTGTACCCTAGATTTCTAGCATCATTTACTAATGAACGAAAATGGACATTCCTTTGAGGATTTGGTAGAAAAGATAATCAAGATTTAACAAGATGATTCAACCATTATGTACAAGAAAATAAATGTACACAAAATTCAACATTTGGTGTAGACCAAGGGAAATAGTTAGGAAATAATATTTACCTTAGTTTAGGAAATTGGTTCATGAAAAACTTTTAATGCATGTATGTTTTTCTTCAAGCCTAAACTAAACATGAAAGTTGAATAAATCAATACCCTATCCACCACAAGCATTTGCTCCACTCTGTAGTTGATTTAAACCAACCATATCATTGATTTTTATTGTATTTTCATATTAGAAGAGTAGTACTATTTTGTTTTTTCCAATAAAAAAAGAATAATGATTCAAATTTATAAAGATGTTTGAAGTTTATATATGTAAAGTTTAATTTTAAAAAGATGTTAAAATGATATATATGTATTTTCAATTTTGTTTCTTATTTTCTAATGGAATATTTATGGATATTAAAGTTTCTTAAATATATTCATATAATTGTTAACACAAATTAAATTAGTAATTTCAATATTAGTAAATATAAGGGTTTCATAGAGACTACTTTTTCGATATCATCTAAAGATCATCGCAGTCGTCGATAAGTCCTAAGTGGTCACCCATCATGGTTCCAATAGCAGCAAGTTGGGTTTCCTGCAAAGTAGATGATATGATCCGGAGGCGCACGGAGGAGCCCGCTTGTATTGTGATTTGATTCCCATCGGTGTAGACCGGCCGGTCCACCTCGCCTCGACGTTGCTCAAAGTAGATATATCGGGGCATATTGTGAGCAGAGGAGACGAAAATTGTGAGAGGCCCCGCCTCGGCAAAGAAACCAACCTTGCTCACCCTGCTCACCTCCGCCTCCAACACTTCATGCTCGAAGACCTTGCACACCAGACACCGAAAGGCCACGGGAAACACAGCATCTCCTTCCATATTTGGCGGAAGATCCCCCAAAATCCCTATCTTCTCAACAGTAGTCACAGCTACAATGATTCCGCCATTAATTCCGCAGCCACTGGCGTGGCTGCCTTTTCCTTCCACGTCCAGCAGAAGTTGCTCAACGATCTTCGCCTTCACCTTATTCCCCAAGTGCCGAGGTTGCACCCGCACGTTTCGCTTAGCTTTCGCCTCCAAAAACATTTTTATTTTGAACGTGTCTGAATTTTGAAATTCCTCGCACACAAATTCACTGACTGAGAATGGAACCCTCTACGAGTCCACGGATACTTCCTGCTGCCAATATAAATATTTATATTGATATGAATGGAGAGTTATTGATTTGAATCGATGCTCACGACTGTTCACAGTCTTCCTCTAAAATCTGATTAAGGTTTTCACAATTTGCATAAATGTTTAGAATGTTTTTTAATTCTAAGTTGTATGGTTTAAAAAATAAATGAAATAAGAAAGATAAAAGTCGTGAAAGGTTTTGTTTTGACTAAACAAATGAAAATGAATTATATGAAATATATAAAAAATATTTAAAAAAAATTGGAAATATTTAAATTAAAAATGAATTATGTGAAATAATTCATGAGTGGGTTTAATGCTTAAGAATATTTGTTTCTTCTTAAGAGATCACAAATTCAAATCCAGAGTGGGTAGGGTATGTACCCTTGTCTCACAAACAAGAAGGTCTGATGGCAATGTAAAAAAGGAAAGAAAAAAAATTGTTGACAATAAAAATATGGAAAAATTGAAATTGAAACATAAAAATTAAAAAAAAAAAACCATAAAAATAAGATTAAAAAAATAAATAATCAAGAAAAAGGAAAAAAAACACTTTAAAAGGAAAAACAAAGAAATTGATATAAGTAAAGACAAGAGAGAATTTGGTGACGGGGAGGAGAGGGCCGAGGTGGAACCCTAGAGGGGCTTGGGTTAGTGTTATAGGCCTACACAGTCGAGATGATGGGACTTCGGTGGTCTCGGGAGGGGCGTCAGTAAGTAGTCTAGAGGGTCTTGATTGCTGGTAGGCGGGTAGGGTTTCGTACTAGGGTAGATCTCTTTATTGTTGTTGCTGACTAGGATGGTACTAGCTACCCATGGCGGCAGTTGAGCTGGAATCCGGTTCTGGCCTGGACAATGATGATTGGTGGAGCTAGGTGAGTCTCCACAAAACATACAAGGTGTTTGGGGATGAACTTAGAGCGTACTGACGAAAATCGAGCATGTCAGATCCTCTCGTAAATGCTCTCAGGCCAGACTTTATTACACATACTTCTCCTAGGACAGGTATCGATCCGGATGGATGCTTGCTGGAAACGAGGCCCATCGGGATCATCAACGTCCTTTTTGCAATGGAAGCGACATGAGGTTGGGATACATGCGCCAAAACTCTTGTTGCACAACATTCTGATTCTTCCTCTCCGCGGGCTTCGTGTTGGGTATGTGTTATATTCTTTGCATGTGTGTGGTCGCGTCGTATATGACAATTGCGGTTGACGATCCCTCGTACTAGTGCCATGTTTGTGCCGTGTATGCCGGGCGCTTTCCTAGGGGGGCCCCAGGGGGGGGCAGGTATGCCCCCCCCCTAGTTACGCGCAGCGTTCGACACCGAGAGTAGCCCAGGGCAACGCCCTGATTTTTTTTTTTAGCGGTTTTGCTATTTTTAGTAGTTTACTAAAAATAGTCCTGGTTTTAGGGATTAGGGTTTTGGTATCTACGAAATACCTAAAAACATTGTATATATTGTACAATGAATGGTGAAATTCGATATAATGAATATAAGAAAGGTTTTCCTGGTTGAGGGTTTCCGTTATAAATCTCTGTGTACTATGTGAATGAGCCATTGATTAATTTCTGTTTTGCTTAAGAATCTATATGCATTGCTTTACTTCACAGGTTTAAAACTTACATGTGGTATCAGAGCTCGTTTTTGGCTTCAGAGGGATGCCTTTGTTGTTGAGGGTTTGGCTCGGTCTTGATAGATCAAGTTTATCTTGGGTCTGTGATAAACCTAGATTTAGTGGGAGCTTTTGCAGTGGTGATTTGAGTGCAGAAAGAGGAATGGCAAGCTCTTCTAGAATCGAGATAGAGAAGTTCAATGGTAAAAACTTTGAGCTATGGAAGCTGAAGATGGAGGACCTTCTTGTAGACAAAGAACAATGGATTGCTGTGGATCCTGGTACACAGCCTACTAGTACATCGTCTACTAGCACACAGGCTACTGGTACATAACCTACCAGTACACAAACTACCAGTACACCACCTACTGGTATGTCGAAGGAAGATTGGGAGAAGTTGGACAGAAGAGCAAGGAGTACTATTCGTCTCTGCCTGGCAGATTCGGTTTTGTTGAATGTCTCGAGAGAATCTACAACCAAGGAACTATGGGATAAGTTGGGGAATTTGTATCAATCAAAGTCCCTGGTAAACAAGTTGTTTCTTCGAAATAAGTTGTATCATCTTAGGATGGAAGATGGAGATTCTGTGACAGAACATCTAAATGC
>ML779564.1:461218-488423 GCA_009831015.1 Picea engelmannii
GGGTTAAAGTCTTGGAAAGTTAAGAAGCATAAGGCTACAATGGCTCTTGTACGTGATACAAGACTGAGGGAAGTCACTTCTTTATCCCTTTGTGCGTTGGTGGGCCAATTTAGCTACTGGTCGATGTTGTCTAAGGACATCCACAGATGGGTAGAAGACTTTTGGTGCCCAGTGTTGGGCTACTCTCCTGAGGTATTTATTCTGGTAAAAGGATGGTTTTGCTTCAACTTTAAATCTTTGGAGGACGTTGCAACGCTTATGAACAAGGTCTGGGTTCATAAGAATGGGAGCCTCATGCTTAAGCGATGGACTCATTACTTTAATCCTGAGAAGCATCAATTCTGCTTTTGACACTTATGGGTTCTTCTGCCAGGTTTTCCACTAGCATTCTGGAACCTGGAGGATTTCAAGGTGATTGGTGACAAACTGGGTAAATTCATGCACGTTGATCCACAATTTTTAGTAGGGAAGGATAGACGGGTTGGGCGAATATTGGTTGAATTCGACCTGCAACAAGGTTTACCTGCATACATGGTAATCGAATGGCACGGTTGTTCGTACCAGCAAAGGTTGGAGTACCTTGGGGTTCCTTTTAGGTGTGTGGCCTGTAAGGCAACGAGACACCTGAAACACTCTTGTCCCAGGGTTCATAATATTTTTCCTTCCTACTGTTCCAATTTAGAGGCCACTCTGGAGATGGAGTTGTCACGAACTTCTCCTATTATTGACCTAGACGACATTGCAGAGTCCATGCTCCTATTGGAATTGGATTACAATTCTTTCCTTGGTAAGTTAAAAACTCTGTGCCCAAACCTTTTTTCCTCTCTGTCTTCAAGTGATTTATTTTTGATTCGGGAATACGGTTTGGAGACCTCCCCCTCAATGACTGTCCCTACTGTGTCTTTAGGGCCCGATTGTTCGTCTTCTCCCTTAGATGTTTCTACAGGTTCTAGGGAGACTTTTTGGGAGGGGAAACAAAAGAAGGTTTTGAAGCCTGTAACATGTTAGGATCTTCCTCGATGCTCTCGGGAAAGGTCTTGGATGGGCTGGATTCAGGAGGGGAGTTTGGCGTTACCATTTTGGGAGGGGGGTTGTTGGTTTACCTAATTTATGTATGAATTCCATGTCCATGGCTCGTGAGGTTTTGGGGGAGGGGGGTCTTGCTAGATATGTTGTTTCAATTAACTGATCAGATGAGTTATTTTCACCCTTGGTTTTGGATCCTTTAAACTCTGGGGGTGAAGAGGACTCTTTAAAAATTTTGTGCGGACACACACACAAACAGTCCTAGGGAGCTTGGGAGGGACGACTGTTGGTGTTGAGTCCTCGATTATGGAGCCCGGAGTTAGTAAACTAGGAGGAAGGGTGACCTGTCTTCCTTCATTTTTTCAAAATCCTGTGGCGAAGACCAATGAGGTATTGGAGGAGCTAGATTCCTTTACTCAAGAAGGACATCTTATCCGATCGATTGAGCCAACTACTTCTTATGTTTTGGAACCTATAAGCTATGGGGATGTAGAGGAATCCTTAGAATCCTTGGGCATATACACTCAAACAGACCCTTCTGTGCTTAGTGAGATTCATGATTCCTTAGTAAATTTTATTCCCTATTTTAAAGAAGTACTCAATTGATCTCCTCTTCTGATCTACTTGGGGGGAGAACCTCTGCCTTCATCTTCTGTAAAGGTTCCAATGGATGAGAAACTGAAAAGGCCTACAATGTGTAGCTATGTGGGAGATTCAACTATTTTGAAAGGGGTTGTGTTTGGAGGCTTGGAAAAGGATTTTTCTCCGCTCAAAATGAGAAGTTTTAGGAAGCTAGGAAAGGAGAAGGAGACTAAAGCTACTACAGGATTGCTGGTCGTAGATGGTCCAAGGGTGATTAGAGCTCAAAATTCCTTCACAAGGGTTAAAAATTAATTTTAGTAACATTAAATGTTAGAGGAGTAGGGGGTGCTCCAAAGTTTTTATCCCTCAAAAGGTTTTTAGCTTTTGTAAAACCAGACATTCTGCTTATCCAGGAAACTATGGTCAGTGAAATCAAAGCAAGGAAGATTTTTGCTAAACTCCTTCCTATGTATAATTTCTGTGGGGTGGGTTCCTTAGGTTTATCGGGCAGGCTGTTATCTGCATGGAATCCGAGAAGAGCTATCTTCTCTACTTTTCTGACTCCTACAAGTATTATCCTAGATGGTTTGGTAAAGGATATAAACAAAAGGATGAAGTTGATTAATTGCTATAGCCCTTATGGAGACATACATGAATTCTGGGATAATATTAAGAGGGATGGGTTGCTCAAAGATCACAACCTAATTTTGGGAGGCGATTTAAATTTTACCATTTCAAATAGAGAAGTGTGGGGTCCCCACTCTAGATCTGATCCAATGCACTAATTTTTTAGCCAACTGATTCTAGATGAAGGTCTGGTTGATGTTGAGCCAGTAAAACTTCTTCCTACCTGGAGAAATGGAAGAGGTGATCAAGAAAATATTGCTAAGATATTGGATTGATTTTTAATAAATGAGGAGTTCGCCCTGTCATGACTCATATACAGATCTTGGGTGAGTAATATTAAGACATCCGATCATATGCCAATGATTCTACATTTAGAACACGAGAAGGAAAAGTACAATTGTCCTTTTAAATTCAAATCTCTGGCTAGATGAACCAAATTTTGTAAACTTAGTGAGATCGTCTTGGAATGATCTCTTGGAGACAAAGATTTTAAATCCTATGGACTCTCTTGTTCAAAAACTCAAACTGCATAAGTCATTGGTTATTAAGTGGGAAAGAAATAAAAAACTCTTGGCAAAGGAGGAATTGATGCAACTAGAAATTGACTTCGACACTCTTTATTTTGAATTTCCTGGGGGTTTTGTGAAGGAGGATGAAAAAGTATTGGTACTAGAAAAAGAAAAGAGAAAATTGTTCCTCTTAAAATAGGAGGAGGAAACTTGGTGACAAAAGAGTAGGAAAATTGTTCTAGAGATATTTACCAGAGCTTACAAAGGAAGTGAAAAAGCCTATTAAATGAGCATCATCCGCTGCTGTATGAAAGACTCAAAGTTAGTACGAACCCCACTAGCCCAAGGGAAAAAAGGGTTCAGAAGGATAACAACCAAGCATCCCTAGGCATTCTTTATGTCCGGTCATCTTGCTCGGGTAGGCATTCCCTGTTGTTCTCAAGCGGCGAAGCCTCGCTACCAACCAAAGGAAGAAAAGAACTCTCAATAGTCTATTCTCCTTAAATGTTTCTAGCCAGCTCCTCTATTACTGGGCTACTTCATCAACGGTATCGATCTGATCTTTTCTCCTCCAACCCGTACGTATCTGGACAGAATTCAATCTCATAGTGGACTCAGTTCCAGTATCAGTTCAGGTTTGAGGGGCTCAGTGGTCGATCTTCGATCAGGGTGAAGTGATTAATTGGCTTGCATTAGGAGACAAGAACACTAAGTTTTTCCATGCATATGCAAATTCTAGAAAACATGCCAATGCTATCTGGGATATTACTAAGGAGGATGGATCCAAAGTCTCAAATCAATAGGGCCTACAAAAGGAATCAATTGGATATTTTTAGAACATCTTTAAGTCTCAGGAAAACCTCACTATCTCAAATCAACTAGCAGTTATTAGTGCTTATCCTTTTCTTTGAGGAAGAGGGCCTTAGAATTGATGATCCTGTTACTTTACCTGAAATATTGTCAACTCTTAAAGGTTTTTTTGCCTCAAAAAGTCCTGGGCTGGATTGCTAGACTATAGAATTCTTCATGGCTTTCTTTGATCTCCTGGGCAATGAACTACTGGAGGCGGTTGAAGAGTCTAGATGGAAAGGTAGGGTTTCAGGAGCCCTGAATGCTACCTTTCTATCCCTTATTCCTAAAAGTGATAAGCCAAAAACTTTTGAGGGGTTTAGACCAATTTCACTTTGTAATTTGGCTTACAAGATTATCTAAAAAATTATTGTAGCCAAAATTAAAGCCTCACTTTCAACAGGTATATCAAAGGAACAATTTGTCTTTCTGGACGGTAGACAAATAACAGACGCCATAGGAGTGGCACATGAAGCCTTACATAGTATAAAGGTAAAAAATAACAAAGCTTTGGTCCTTAAACTGGATATGATGAAGGCATATGACAGGGTGGATTGGGGTTTCTTAAGGTTAGTCTTACTTTAGATAGGATTAAGTCTAGAGGCAACAAATTGGATTATGGGGTGTGTATCTACTGCAAATTTTGCGGTCTTAATTAATGGTATCCATTCCAGTTTTTTTAAAAGTTCAAGAGGATTGAGGAAAGGATGCCCTTTATCCCCATTACTTTTCGTACTTGTTGTAGAAGGATTGAGTAGAACCATCCAGAAGCTGGTTATAGAAAGGAAAATATAAGGTGTTTTAGTGGAAAAAGGTATAATAATTACACACTTACTATTTGTGGACGATGTATTATTATTTGGGAATGGAAACATCACAAAATGGCAAGTTTTTAAGGAGGTACTTGATCTATTCTGTAAGGCGACGAGGATGTCCTTCAACCCACATAAGTCTTTATTTCTGGAAGCAGGGTGGACAAAAGAGGAGCTCTCAGTTTTGAAAGAGATTTTTCCATTTGAAGTTAAACCAATAGATGCTGGTTTTAAGTACCCGGGGTTCTTCATTAAACCAAACTGCTATACAGTGGCAGACTGGATATGGCTTGAGAAAAAAATTGAAAAAATAATCTCGAATTGGAGTCATAGATGACTTACTTTAGGGGGTAGAGTAACTCTTGTAAAATATGTATTAGAAAGCATACTTGTTTACTGGATTTCATTGGATAAGATTCCAAAAATCCTACTAAATAAAATTAGAAGAAGGATGTTTAGTTTCTTATGGACTGGGATAAAAGTAAAAGAAGGTATGCACTTGGTAAACTGGAAAATAATTGTTAAACCAAAAAATACTCGAGGGTGGGGTATAAAAAATATTTTCTCTTTTGGAAAAGCATTGGCAACCAAAAGCCTGTGGAGATGCCTTATGGTTCCTAGACTCTGGCATAAAGTGGCATACAAAAAATATTTGAAAAAGAAAACTATTGTTGATTGGTTCAGGGAAGGCAAGAAAAATTGGGCTGGTATGTCAAACTGTCGGAGAGCTTTAACATCCTCTTTATCCATCATAACTGATTGGCTTGTTTCGAATCCTGGAAATGGGTGGGACATTAGAATTGGAGAAGATCCGGTGATTGGGTTACAATATTATTATAAAATCTCAAAGAATTTAATTAGTATTTTACAGGCACAAGGCATAAAATTTATGGCGCAAGCAGGGTCAATTGATCTTGAGGATCCACGTACACTAAGATGGAAGAAGGCAGAGACTCTTGGACTTGAGGGAGGGAAGAAAGAGGAATGGGATAAATATGTTAAAGGTTTAGTTGGGTCGGGTTTTGAATTAAATGCATAAAATGATACATTATTGTGGTCGTGGAATACCAAAGGAGGACATGTTAATGCAAAACAAGATTATGAAGTACAAATGTTGGAGGATACAAAGGGATGTCAATTGTTTTGGTACATAGAACTTTGGAAGTGGTAGATACCTTTTAAAGTTAAATTATTCTGTTGGTTAATGTTTGAACAAAAAATTCTCACTTGGGAAAATTTGACAAAAAGAGGGTTGATTGGACGTAACAGATGTGTCCCGTGTGGTGAAAATGAGGAAACATTGAATCATCTGTTTGTTGAGTGCCAATTCACCCAAGATATATGGATTTCAATCTTAAAGGAACTAAAACTAAAAAGGTTTTGGGAGGGAGGACAAATTAATGAGTGTTTTCAGTTTTGGATAAGGAAGATGGAATACTGGAAAGAAGTTCCTTGTTATATTTGTTGGGAGATTTGGAAGCATAGGAACTTGGTTATTTTTGAGGAACATCCACCTTGTTTGGTCAGGGTTTGCAACATAATATTATAGGACTTGGGTGAAAACAAAAACACATAAGCTATTTAGACTTTTAGGATTGCTAGGCCTCCTTTGTTAGACTAGAACCTGATAGTGGGATTCTTTGATGGTGCCTCACAATGTGAGGGCACAAAATGTGGTGCTGGAGCAATTTTAAAATGTCCAGTTTTGGGTACTTTCAACCTTAAGATGAACTGTGGCACTGGAACCAATACCAGGGGTGAAATTTTAGCATTGTGGTGTATTTTATATTTTGCATTTTACAAAAGGTAAAAATATTACAACTGGCAGGAGACTCAAAAATTATTATTGACTGGTTTTCTCATGAAAACAATTTACAGGTGGTTTCTCTTCTGCCTTGGATGAGAAAAATTCAAGTGTTGAGTGGGAAGTTTCAAGAACTAAAAACACAACACATATATAGAGAATATAATAAGGAAGCTGATTAGCTATCAAAGCAAGCAATGCAGTTGGAAGAAGGTGGGATACACCATGCAGTGGGTACATGAATTCAAATAGAGAGATTTGAAAGAATGTCAATCAACTAATATATTTGTGCAACAAATTTGAAGATTTTGATATTTTGACATTTTGAATCATGATATGCAAAATCAGAAGGATATTATTTTGTGGACACTTATTCCTCCAGTGTATGACGAATGATCTTATTTTGTAGACTGCACTTATACCACCAGTGTATGACGATGTACTAGGGCATTAAAATGTCTACTAACAGATATAATTTTGTAAAATACTTGTTATATTCACTAATATAAGTATTTTTTTATTATTGAAAAAAAATTATAAAAAAAATAACAAAAACTAAATAATTAATTGGATGAAGTTAAGGTTGATTAATAATTGTTGATACAATAACAAGTAAGAGTATTAATGATGGAGTCAAAACTTTAAATTATTTTTCTATTATCCTTCTCATTTATATTATTAGGATTTTTTTTTTTTTTTTTCATTTTGATAATTTCTTTAAGTTGATTGGAAAAGTGTTGGTTTTTTTTAAGGACTTTAAACTCATCAAAGTAGTATATGATGACAATGTAATTATGATTAATATTAACATGTATCAACTATCATAATTGATATTTTTATTAAATATTATTTTTTTATGCTTTAGATGGTTCTTGATTTATCTTTTTTCAATTATGTTTTCCTTTTTTAAAGGAAATTTTTTTTTTAAAGGAAATATTAATTTTCACCTTTAATTACATTGAATACACAAACTTCCTAGGATGTTGTCTATTGAAGAGGTGGATTTTTTCCCATTATGATTTCCCTTCTCTTCAAGGAAATTTTAATTTTCTCCATCAATTTCATCTACACAAGATTCCTAGGATGTTCATTGTGTGTTTTAGAAGTGGATTTTAGCGTTGTCAATAGATGGATAGTATGACCAATATGTTAAACCTATATGCTCCTCCCTTTCACTAGATATGTCAATCTCCATTAAAATATCTTACATTTACTCACCAAAATTTCTTTTGTTTACTCCGCATTACTCATTGTTCACTTTACTCTAGCCTCTTCATAGTTCAACATGATTTCTTTTCCATTATCTCCAAGTGTTTGGCATTCCTTTTCCGTTCCTTAATCGTTGATTTCAAAATTTGAGATTTTAAACAATTTGCAACTTTAATAAATTTAAAGATCCTTTTAATATTTTTTAATATTAAGCATGAATTAAAATTTTTGTTGAATTATATGCTTAATTATAGTAGAATTTATAGATTTAAGTCATATCATAGTTTAGAAACATTCTCAACATTTTAAGTGGACATCCTACTCATCATTAAGGAATCTAAATGTAACTTTGAGTAAAGTTTCAATTCAACTTCATAACAAAGTTTCAAATAAACAAAATTTGAATGTTATTTGTTGAATTTTACATTTGAGAAAAAAAGAAAACTCAAAACCAGTTTGAGTAGGAATTTTGTTGTTATCATCCATACTCAAAATATGGACCATCTCCACTCAAAAGAAGGCTCATAGCTTATACTTTCCCATGGAATGAAAACCACATTTAAATTTTGTCTAACATGAAACTTCTCCATGAATGCAATGTATACTTCTACTTTCCTAATGAAATTCAAAGATGAAGGTGGATGTTGGAGTATGGTAACTACTTTGTCCTCGCTCCAAAGTACAGATTGCTATCATTGGGAAAAAACAACCAAGAGTTATATTTTCATATGAAACTTATCACCCCGAAGCATACCATAAATACAATTGTTGGTGTTATTGAATCACTAAGTTCAAGATTGGAGTGATTTGAGTAGGTTGATGTCAAAGTTGAATTTTATGGAATTAGTTGATATTTTAAATACGCAGTGAGAGAGGAGGCAGCCAATCAGAAGCACTGGGATATAGATTTTTCCTCATTTCCAGAAACCACACATGTTTTCCAACTATGTGGCGCTGATGAGCAACATCATTGATCCAGAGCCTTCCACCATTGAAGAAGCTGCTGAGAAGCATGAATGGATGGATGCCATGTGGAGAAGTATCATTCCATCATGAAGAATGATGTGTGGGAGGTGGTTCCGAGACCATAAGGGAAGTCAACAGTGACTTCCAAGTTGATCTACAAGATCAAGCATGTTGCAGACGAAAGCGTGAAGCAAGGTTTGTGGCTAGAAGATTCTCCCAGTAAGAGGGATAAGACTATGACACAACTTTTCCTCTTGTAGAAAAATACACTTCCATTAGATAAATTATTACGATTGCTTCCGCAATGGGATGGAAATTACACCAGATGTATGGCATGTATACTTTCTTGAATGGTGTAATAGAGGAAGAAGTATACATAGAACAACCACAAGGCTTCATGATCCATGGAAATGAGTCCCATGTGTGCAGATTGAAGAAGGACTTGTACGGACTAAAGCAAGCGCCTAGGGCGTGGTATGAAAGGATAGATGGATATTTGATGATCTTGGGATTTACCATGGAAATGTTGTTCTTGTCTCTTGTTCCGGGCATGTCACAAGTGATAGCTCTAAGAAGGAGCTATGATGACGGTTGTAGGAGGCAACGATTTAGACAATCTATAGCCGAGACATAGAACTGTGTACATGAACGTACAAACCCATGTGAAGAAGAAGACAAAGAAGAGTATCTCTTATAGAGATTGACCATGAGGAGCAGAAGGCTCCAAAGATGACCGTACATTTAATGTAACCACTCTTCAGATCATCAGGAAGAGTTAGTAGTGCTAGAAGGGTCTACCTAGAAACGATGCAGTAAAACCAACATGTTCTCGTGATACCTTTCATAATGCAAAGGAGATACAAATACATGACATTGATAATCCATACTATGAAGGGAAACAAATGAATCCACCAGTGGTGAGGCAGACAACCCCACCAAGTACCAACTCAAAAGGAGATAGATTTGAGAGGGATTCAACCCTTATGATATAGTATGGAGGAGCAACCTCCTAGTACAGTCCATAGGACATCAGACTTTAGAAGAAGTCAATAGATGTAGCAAAAGCAAGTGGCTTCAGAAATCATATAGATTCAGAGGGAGAGAAAGACTTCTTCCAGGACTTGAGGAGCCTAGATCATAGCTTCATAGGCTTATAGGATATGTGATATCTCTTGGGAGGATTCCATTGTCTTGATAGAACTTGCCGCAGTGAGAGAGGAGGCAACTAGTCAAAAGGACTGGGATATAGATTTTGCCTCATTTACAAAAACCACACATGTTTTCCAACTATGTGGTGCTAATGAGCAACATCATTGATTTAGAGCCTTCCACCATTGAAGAAGCTGTTGAGAAGTAGGAATGGAAGGATGCCATGATGGAGGAGTATCAGTCCATCATGAAGAATCATGTATGTGATGTGGTTTCGATACCATAAGGTAAGTTAGTAGTGACTTCCAAGTTGATCTACAAGATCAAGCATGTTGTAGACAGAAGAGTGAAGCAAGATTTGTGGCTAGAAGATTCTCCCAGTAAGAGGGAGAAGACTATCACAAAACTTTTATTCTTGTAGAAAAATACACTTCCATTAGATCAATCATTGCGATTGCTTCCATAATGGGATGGAAATTACACTAGATGTATGACAAGACTACTTTCTTGAATGGTGTAATAGAGGAAGAAGTATACATAGGGCAACCACAAGGCTTCGTGATCCATGAAAATGAGTCCCATGTGTGCAGATTGAAGAAGGCCTTGTATGAACTAAAGCAAGCGCCCGGGGCGTGGTATGCTAGGATAGATGGATATTTGATGAGCTTGAGATTTACCAAGAGTGAGGCATATCCTAACCTTTACTATAAGGTTGAGGATGTATGCACATTGATCTTAGTTCTATACGTAGATGATCTATTTCTAACAGGGAACGAGAAGCTCAATGATGGGTGTAAGAGGGATCTCACTTCATAGTTCGAGATGAAGGATCTAGGTCTGATGCATTACTTTTTGGGATTGGAGGTATGATATAGATCAGATGATATTTTCCTTAGCCAAGGAAAATATACTGTTGAGATCCTAAAGAAATTCAGGATGATGGACTGCAAGTCCATGACCACACCTATGACGATAAATCTGAAGCTCTTGAGTGACAAATATTCAGATTTGGTGAATCCCATGATGCATAGACAATTGATTGGATCCTTGATGTACTTGGTTAACACTAGGCCAGACATATGCTTTGCAGTGAATACCTTGATTAAACACATGGTTGAACCTAGACAGGTACATTGGATGGCATCAAAGCATATGTTGAGGTACCTTCATGGTATGGTTGAATATGGATTGAGATGTCTCAAGTAGAGATGTGAAGCTGCAGGGATATACAGATTCTGACTGGGCATGGAGTGTAGTGGATCAAAAGAGTAATTTCAGATGTTGTTTTAGTCTGGGATCAGTCATGATCGCATGGTTGAGCAGGAAGTAGACATCAATGGCACTCAGTACATCAAAAGAAGATTATATCACAACAAGCGTGGCAAGCTGTGAAGCAGTGTGGCTTCAAAATTTGCCAGCTGAGATATTTGATCTAGAATCAAAGCCAACTTTGATACATTGTGATAATCAAAGTTGCGAGAAGATTACTGAGAACCCTGTATTTCATGAGAGGTCTAATCATATAAGAGATCAAATATCATTACATCTGGGACATGGTGGAAAGAAGAGCCGTGGAGCTCCAGTACATATCCACGGACGATAAGATAGCAAACATTCTCACCAAGCCCTTGTCAAGAGTGAAGTATGAGTACTTCAGGGACAATATTGGAGTATTGCCAAATTTCCACCCTCGTTGAGAGGGAGGTGTGTTGTTTATTCTCATGCCGATGAACCCCTCTGGCCAAGGGTTCCCTGGATCAGTCACGTGAGGTGACTGAGGGGGTAATGCATCGTTGGGCCTATTGAGAGAAGAAACATCACACACGTAGTCTTAAGACTATGGCAGAGACTGTGTGACTCCGAACAATAATTGTGTGCTACTTTGGTGGTTGTGTACTACCGACGAAGACTGTGTGTCTCTGGACAGTAGTTGTGCGCTAATTCGGTGGTTGTGTACTACTAGTGGAGATTGTGTGTCTCTGGACAATATTTGTGTGCTACTACGTTGGATGTGTTCCACTAGCGGAGGCTGTGTGACTCTGGAAAATAGTTGTGTGCTACTACAGTGGATGTGTTCCACTAGCAGTGACTGTGTGTCACTGGACAATAGTTGTGTACTACTTGGTAGTAGTTTTGATCTATTGGATGACATTGTAATAGCTATGTGTTACTAGCTGATTGTCATGGAGATTACCAGATCTTTTGGATGTAGCTGTGTGTGCTACCGTTTGATCGTAGAGACTGTACTTGATGATTCGAACTACCAAAGACATTGTAGCAGTCGTGTGCCTGCTAGAAGATTGAAGAGTAGTCAGTGGACTACTAGATGAAGACATCGTGAAAGATACCTCCCTAGCTAAGAGGGAGTGTTGATGTTTTGGTAGTTGCAGGGGAATATTTCCCTCCTAGATGACCTTTCTTAGATGCAGAGAAGATTCTGGAAGCAAGAGATCCATTGATTAGATATTCAAATACCCTAGAAGAGAAGTTGGCCCAAAAGAATAAATTAATAATGAAAAGACACTTGTCTAGAGAAGAAGTCGGCCCAGTCCAGGGGCTAGGAAGACTATAAATAGAGGACATCATGGCTCATTTTTTCACTCACTCACACTCTCCCAGCTACATAGAAGCAAGGCACAAGTTTGGAAGAGGTGATGCAGTAGCTGCAACTACACTATTTATTCTTGTTCAGTCTTTTGGTATCTCTCTCTTGCACGCTACTCCTTTAGGAGGTGCGCTACCTTTGTATGGTGATGTTGTTGTAGATGGGTTGGTATTTCTGGTTAAGTTAACACTTGTGCTAGGGTTTATCTGATTGGACTTGATTTATGAACAAAATATATGTAAGAAAGGTTGCTGGGTTTTTCCCACGATAAATCTCGTGTTCTTTTCTGTCTCTTGTTTATGTTGCTACTGCTTAGTACATGATATATATGTTAATGGTAACGAATTAAAAAAACACTAGTAAAACTAATGCTCTGTAAATAAGGAAAATCTAACAATATCCACCCTAGCTAGACAAGGAGGAGGATCCATCCAGGATATTCATTGGAGCTTCATCTTGGGTTTGTTTTCAATTTTGGGTTGTAATGATCTTCTTGGAGAGGTTGTGGCACTTGGAGGGTTGGATATCATATGTTGAGGGGAGGCCACGACATGATTCCAGGTTTTTGGCTTGTATTGTGTGTTTTCCATTGATGTATTGCAGCTGCCATAGTAGCCTTGAATAATTGTATTCAGATCTTTTTTCATAATAAAATATCACATATCTTCTCTTCTATTTCTGGTGTATTTTAATTACATGTAATATATTTGAAAAAAATATCTATTAGTAGAATGCATGCAAACGGTTTGTGAAAATTTGTCAACCATATTAGAGCATCAAAAAAATTTATTGCACAGAAGGATAAAATATCCCAACCAATTCTATTAGGGATATTACAGTGGTACCAGAGCTGGTGATATTGCTAGCTTGTGATTGCATCATAGCACTTTCCTTGGCTAAAGAAGGAAAAAAAAAATGGGGTCTTTTTGCAGATTGTTTTTTGAAAAAAAAGGGGGCTGCGCACTTCAAAATCATATATGAAACTTTAAGAGTAGAATTTGCCAAAATTTTTTTGGTATTTGAATTCCTCTCGGAAAAATACCCAATTAAATTTTTTTTTTAGCCAAAAAAGAGTCCTGGAACTAAAGTTATCATCATTTTAATTTCGATAGTTTTTCCAGAAAAAGCTGCACGATTTATAGTGAGGGGAAACAATGGGAAGGAAATTAGATTGCATGCATACAATGGATAATAAAAGATGAAGACAAAACATGAATCCATAGTAGAATATAAGAAGAAACTAGAACCATTATTAAGGTATCCTGAATTTTGGGAATATTGAGGTAAGTGCATAGCTTACTGCGACGAGTATGAGAAGTTCAGTGAGGATGCGATGCCATTAGGAGATTATATCGCCATAAAGACTCGAAATTGGCCTAGAATTCAAACCAAGTCTTCCTTGGAAAGAACAAGACAAAAAGTGAAAGAAGGCAAGCTAGAAGAACAGGTAGAAGAACATGAATCCATCCATACTGAGGACGTAGGAAGGAAGGAGGACCAAACAACAACCTATGATACTTCATCGGAAATATATGATAAGGCTAATATAATTCGTATATTGGATGGGTATACCTCTGATGAATCAACACCAGAAGAAGATGTAGGAGCTTATGATGACTTGTTCCAATCAACCGATGTTGGGGATCCGACATACCTCACTATGTATGATGAGGGAAGTCCAAGTGTGATAACACTCTCGATTGATGAGGATTCAACACCACATCTTATTTACGATGTCAATGATGATGATGATGTGATTGTACCTCGATAGGGTTTGGAGGACCAATTATTGGTCAAGGAGGAGAAGATTGTGAAGTGTTGACAAGGGTAGATGGTACTCATAAGTTTATTGAAGATCTTTTGTGGAAAGTTCAGATAGAGGAGAGACAAAAGGGAGTGGCAGATGGGATCACTAGTGCTCAATTACGCATCATCAAAGAAGCACTAGAGCAGATGAAAGTTGATTACTTGCAGTTGTTCATGGATAGGGACCGTTCTCTTAAGTTTGCTAAAGACAAGGAGAGGGAGATTAAGGAGTTTTGTTACCAACTTAGCATGGCAGACTCTTCATCATTGACAACAACATAGCCTCCACCATATTTAGTAATGGTGACACATGAGGGCATGAGTGGCACTCATGATATGAGGGAGGAGATCCTTGTGATGATTCCACATGAGGATCATTCAAATTTGCAGGTGTCTGAGTTGAGTTTTGACACAAATCATTTTGATCATGCATATATTTTGCATAGCAGGGAGCATGCGCCATTTCTTTAGGCTCAAGGCTTAACTACAAAGATAGTAGTTGAGAAAATTCCTTGTTGACCAACTAGCAAGGATGTGTATGCACCGGTTGATTGGGGAACAAAGTATAGGGTGGTTGTGGATACATCACTCTGGGATCCAGGTTTAGTTGATATTATTAGAGTGATTGATTTAGAGGCACATAAGGGATACATGATGGTACATGATGATACAGTGGTGTGCAGTGGTATACAATAGTATACAATGTTGTACAATGGTATGTCATGGTATTTTGGGATATTTCCCCTGGGGGACCTCTAGACAGAGACTTCAAACATATCACTGAGTTTGGTTCACTTAGGATCGATGAGTGGATGGAAAAGCCTCATGGAGAGGTATATCCCTTAGAGATCGATCCTCAAGTGGGGCATCACTAGATCAGGGACATAGAGGAGGATACATACATGGTTTCTCTTAGACATTACCTTGAGTCATTGGTCATACCATTGGGGTTGACCAATGCACTTGACACTTTTCAGTTTTGCAGTTAGTGGTAGTGGTATCTAGTGCCATCTTATGAGGCCAATAGTATATTCGGCAGGACATGGAGAGTTCATCTGAGTTATTCGGAGGTAGTAGACAATATTATAGCCATATCCGATTTCTTTTGTTTGGGATATGTGTTTCGAGCACATGAAGAGATCCATATTGTATTGGATCAGTTTTCAAAGATGTCGACTGACAAAATGGTGGATGACTACGGAGGTTTCACACATATAGTCCCCGAGTCCACACTTAGGGAGGAGATTATGAGGGATATGTGTGATTCACCTTTGGTAGGAAATTTTGGGTACAAACATGAGTATGAGGCACCACATGTGACATGGATACTTTCCAGGGAGGTGTTTATACTACATAGATTACTTAGGTACATGGATGGTGATCGAGATAGTAGATTTCCTGGTGCAGTTTGGAAAGAGATGAACATATCAGTAGACACATAGTTGATTCCTAGTACTAGGATTCCACAAGATGAGGTCGTACCAGGGACTTGGCTCATTTTGAATCCGATGGTTACCAATATGGTGCAAAAACAATTAGTAGGTATTAGGAGCGATGGACTTCATATTTGGTGGTGGGATGCAGGAATTCATTTGAGTGATGAATTGATTCAGATGATGGTCAAAAAAATCGTGACAATGATTGGTTTGCTTGATTTTTGGGATGTCAGCAGAGGGGAGGTCGAGACTTACTCTACAAGGTAGGATATACTTGAGGCTAGCCATGGACTTGTATGATTAAACTTCAATGAGACACTTTCACATGAGAGGGTTCAGGTTGGTGGCTTCAGTTCCTTCAGAGAGATAAACTTAGGGTTCCAAGAGAGGAGGATGCAAACTAGGCGTGTTGGTCCGATGATGATGATCATACTGGTGCCACGTCAAAATGGTGGTACCTTTCCAAGATTAGTTTGGGACCCTGGGATTATAGTGCTTGACAGTTCAACTATTATTAGAGAGGAGAGCACCAACTTTGACTTTCCAAAGTTTACTTTTGGGAGGCTTAGGAGTGGTTGCTTGGAGGAGTGGTATTTTGTGGAGTTTACCACATTTATGCAGCTTATGATTCCATCGCTTATTAGGGGTAGTCAGGTGGATTCTTGTATTGGCTCCTTACATACGAATGTTATGAGTAGAGAGTGCTTCATGTCTTACATAATAGTGTGGGATCCTGGTGAATTTACCATCTACTAGGTTCTTGTGTTCATCCATAGGGACTTTGCGGACAACATGTTGGGAGATTGTACGTATGATACTTGGATGATTGCAACAAACAAGAGGTACTTGAGTATTGAGGTCTTTCCCTTTGATACTTGGAGACTTGGTGAACACATAGACTTCTATATTACATTTGATCTTAGAGTGGTGATATATTGGATGTGTATGATCCTCGAAAGTTGATGCAATCCTTTGAGGCATTACAACTTGTGGACTCAGAGTGAGCACGATGGTTGGATGACTATGATTAGAGTAGCACAACATCATTGTAGTGGTTCCTTTTTGAGGATAACTTGGGACCCTCAGACAAGAGATAGTGCAGTAGTTGACACAGAGGTGAGAGACAATTTTTTCTCTCATGAGGTTGATTCCCTAGAAGAGCAATACATTGATGAGTTGATCAAGTTATTTCAACACTGAGTATACTTGCTTGCTAGAGGTTTTCAAGAGGCTTCTTATGCCCAGACATTTCCAGACCATGCCTTGAGTGGAGCATGTTTCACATCTTACAAGGTAGTTTGGGATCCTGGTATCATCTTTAATGTCAATATAGATCATTCAATGGAGCCTCAAGTCACGATGACATTGCTTGAGAACAAACAATATTTGCGAACGAAGGATTTGTCATGTCTCCATTTTTGGGTTTCCACGTTTTGTAGTAGAAAGGACTTATGTGGCTTGTCAATGAAGAAAAAGGGAGTTAAAGGGGGTCATTTAGTTATGGGAGGTTATGTATTTAAAGTGACATTAAATAATTAACCACTTAAGCATTAAAAATGTATTTTTAATGTTTAATTAATAATTGAAGGAGAAATAAGGATTATATTTGATTTAGTCAAAAAGGGGGAAATTCTAGAAGAGTTGATTTAGTCCAAAAGGGGAAATTATAGAAGGCATGTAAGAAGGATCTAGAAGGGGTTGGAAAAGTATAAAAGAAGGGTTACCCCTCACTTATCGTTATGATTATGATTTGATATCTCATTAGAGTGCTCTTGTAGCCTGCATTTTCATTGGGGTTTATGGCACTTGGAGGGTTGGATCTCATATGTTGAGGGGAGGCCATGACATGATTCCAGGTTTTTGGCTTGTATTGTGTGTTTTCCATTGATGTATTGCAGCTGCCATAACAACCTTGGATAACTGTATTCAGATCTTCTTTCATAATAAAATATCACCCATTGTCTCTTATATTTCTGGTGTATTTTAATTACATGCAATATATTAGTAGAATGGATGCAAATTGTTTGTGAAAATTTGTCAACCAGATTAGAGCATCAAGAAAATTTATTGCACATAAGGATAAAATATCCCAGCCCATTCTATTAGGGATAGTACAAAATAAGTTAATGTTCTTTGACTACCTTTTGAGCAATTAAGTTGGGTAGAGGTTAACTTGGTGATAATTATCTAGTGTTAATGAAATTGTGGTTAACTATATGATTCCCACTCATGAGATGTTATGTGTCCCTCTAATGTTTGTTTTCTTTCTTAACTTGATCAATACAAATTGTAACTAATTATAACTCATATCATATTATATCCATCCCCTCACTTATCGTTATGATTATGATTTGATATCTCATTGGAGTGCTCTTGTAGCCAGCGTTTTCGTTGGGGTTTTGGGAAAAACCCTCCCAATGTTGGTTTGGTTTCGGTGGTGTAATATCCACCTTAGCTAGACAAGGAGGAGGATCCATCCACTATATTCATTGGAGATTCATCTTGGGTTTGTTTTCAATTTTGGGTTGCAATGATCTTCTTGGAGAGGTTGTGGCACTTGGAGAGTTGGATATCATATGTTGAGGGGAGGCCACGACATGATTCCAGGATTTTGGATTGTATTCTGTGTTTTCCATTGATGTATTGCAGCTGCCATAACAACCTTGGATAATTGTATTAAGATCTTATTTCATAATAAAATATCACCTATTATCTCTTCTATTTCTGGTGTATTTTAATTACATGCAATATATTTGACAAAAATATCTATTAGTAGAATGCATGCAAACTGTTTGTGAAAATTTGTCTACCAGATTAGAGCATCAAGAAAATTTATTGTACAGAATAACAAAATATCCCAACCCATTCTATTAGGGATATTGCAAAAGAAGTTAATGTTCTTTGACTACCTTGTGAGCAATTAAGTTGGGTGGAAGTTAACTTGGTGATAATTATCTAGTGTTAATGAAATCATGGTTAACTATATGATTCCCACTCATGATATGTTATATGTCCCTCTAATGATTTTTTTCTTTCTTAACTTGATCAATACAAATTGTAACTAATTATAACTCATAGCATATTATATCCATCAAGAGGGATGGTGAGTCCACTCCAGAATACAACCAAAGGTTTAAAGATGTGATAGGGAAATTAGAAAACCCTATCCATGAAGATCATTAGAGAAATTGGTTCATTCAGGGGTTGTAACTTTGACACATATTCCTCTAACTCAACAAAGGATAACCACTTTGGGAAAAGCACTGGAACATGATATGAAGATCGAGGCTATGGCAAGTTATCCAAGGAAATTTTGAATCATGAGGCCTCTAGATGATGCTAATATTGCACAATTGTAGGGCCAAATCTATGCGTTGACTAAAAAAATTCAAGCTTTCACCCTTCCGAAAGTAGGTTGACCACAAGTCTGGTGTACGTGTTGTTACATGAAAGGTCATGTGACTAATGAGTGTTTGAGACTAAGGGGTATATGGGCCTTCTAATATAGCTACTCATCACGTTGGGCCAACAAGAGGAGTTGCACATGTTGTTGCTACAACACCATTCCATGGGCCCGTTCAATACCACACATTCTCGAATAATCAAGGAGGCCAGAATAATGAGTATTGTGATATCTGCATAAGTCATGGCCATTCTTCGAGGCATTATCCAATTTTACAGAAGTACACTCCTACGTCGAATACGATGTATTGTGATTTCCGTGGTTCACCGTCACACACCACTAATTAGTGGAGATCTTTGGATGCACTCGTGAATAGATTGGATCGATCTACATTCAAGGTCACTAAAGGCCCTCAAGGAACTGGAAGGGGTCATGAAGGTGGAGGAGGATACCGAGGAAGATGAACTAGCGGAAGAGGACCAATTCTCTACTATAATTGTGATAACCCGAGACACTTTGAGAGAGACTGTCCACTTCCTAGAAGACCTTGGGATGCACATTGCAGGAATAAAAATCACACTACAAAAGAATATCCAGACCTTATTGAAAAATGGGAATATCGTTTCAGGTAGAGAGGTGCCAACCTGAAAAATTCTGAACCCATAAATATAGCTGAAATATAAGGGCCTAATATTAATATCGTCACTAGAGGAGATGAAATACAGGTGCAGACGCAGAAAGTCCACATCAACTAAAAATCCAGAAGGATATCCCATAAAATACCAAGTATGATCCTATGCAACAAAATGATTTTTTTAAGAGCTTTGTTGTTTAAGTATATGCAGGGTTCTTCAACACTTGAAGTTGCAGAATCAAGCTTTAATTCAAATCCCCAACAACCAAAGGCTTCCAGAGAGTCATCTGTTTAGGTATATTCCTCAGGAAAAACACAAAATGTTGTTGATCTATGGCTAAAACTATTTTATGATATATTGGATGATGAACAACTTATTAGAAAGTTGTGGAATAGGATCAAGTTAACATTAGGAGTTGAAGGAAATCCAGAGGAATTTATTGCTGCCAACCTTCTAGAAAAGAATGCAAGTAGAATCCAGAGAAGGAAAAGGAGATATGGAAAGGAGTTCAGGTTGAATGCTCACATTGATGACTATGAGATCATGGATGTTATGTTAGATTTGGGCTTAGATGTCAACATGCTGCCAAAGAAGACTTGGGAAGCAATAAGCAAGCCCAAAATCATATATTCCCCCATTCATTTACGCATGGGGAATCACTACTGCATCTATCCCATGGGGAGGATGCAAAACATTGGAGTAGATTTGGCTAACATTAAAACAATAGTTGATTTCAAGGTGAGTGAAAAAATGGGGGAGAAGGATCCTTCTCAAGCCCTGTCAGGCATTGATTGGGCCTATGAAAACTATGTTGTCATCGATATGAAAGAAACTATGACAACATTTTCATTTGAATAATAATAAAATTAAAGCAAAGGACTTTCATTAATTATCAATTTTTCACTTGAATAATAATAAAAATAAAGCAAAAGACTTTCATTAATTATCAAATTTTCACTTGAATAATAAATAATGCTAAATTCACCCTTATATGCATGTTTTTATAAAAAAAATTAAAAGCAAAGGACTTTCATGCTAATAGATTTAACAAATGTAAAAGTTTTTGCTTTTTTTTTTGGGAAATTATCCTTTTAATGTTTGGAAAATTGTTGGATCCACAGATCAGAGTGGTTAATTCTATATAATCCTAGTGCTCTAATAGATAACGTGTCATATCCTTGTTCATTTCAGTACACAAGGGTAGTATTATCAAACCACTTTAGCTTGCCCCCGAAATGCATGAATGGATGGCATCTGACACTGTGATGTAAGACAAATAAAAAAGGCATTGTGTTAATGTAATTCAAAGGTTTCTTTAAAAAAAATAAAACAATAAACCCCAAAGGTAAATGCACATGATAAAATCTATTATGAGTACAATAGAATCCAGTAAAAGCAATCAAATTATCCTTTGACAAATAAGTTCAGGTAGTGTTCTCATTTCCTTATTTCAAATATGTTGTTATTATTTAAAATAATGATAGATGGAGAAAGGTAGTCAGTCTGGTCAACCATTAGCCTTTGATGAAAAAGTCCTAATTGACTGTGATTGTGAAATTTTTTAAACCGTTATGTCACAGTTTGATCCTTATGAGTTAAGTAAGTTGGCATGTGATAGATTTAGGGATTTGCATGATTATTTACATATCTGGGAGTCAAACTTGCATAAATTCATAATTCCCCAAACCTATCTTTTTGACAAAAGGGTCATGGTATCTGAAAATGGGTCCATTATACTCTATATCAATGTTGAGTCTATTACAAAAATGTTATCTCTTCCCAAAAACCTTAAATCTAAGACTTGGAATCAGTTAAAGGCTTTGGGTGTCAATGTTCATACTTCGATAATTATGGATGTTACAAAGGTATTAACAAAGAATAATTTGGTTAAACTTCCTCAAATTAAATGTAGTTCAATTCAGAGAAGTATTGAAACCTTCATGAAAAAATACGAGGAATCAGTTGAAATGGAACTACATTCATGTTGGGATAAAAATAGAAATTATATTCAACAGGAAGAATATGAAGATACGCTAATAAAAGCAATGGACGATATAACTAAATTTCAAGTTATGGATGGTATTTTGAAAGGTCATGATATTGTCTGCAAGTTAATAAATGATTGTCATTTATTATGGAAAATCAAAACTTTATTTCCTGATATTCCATCATATCATAGATATACAAAGCTTGATATAACTTCTAGAAAAATGGTGAAAGCCTGAAAAAAAAATGCC
Source organism: Picea engelmannii (assembly GCA_009831015.1). Classification (NCBI taxonomy): domain Eukaryota; kingdom Viridiplantae; phylum Streptophyta; class Pinopsida; order Pinales; family Pinaceae; genus Picea; species Picea engelmannii. The sequence goes on from ML779564.1 coordinate 482,874, forward strand.
TACAACTAGCCAAGCTCATACCTTGTTAGGAAATTTTTCCCATTGTATCATGTTCTATACTTTGTTCTATACAAGCCTAAACTATGTTCTATAATGGAAATGCAAACAATGACTTGGTTTTAAAAACAATATTCACTTGTTGGGTATTTCATCATCACTTGTCCTTCTTGTCTTCAAGGTTCATCATTTTAATGGCATGCAAAGAATTTATGAAATAAAGAATGGATTTTTTATGGAATAAAACATGACATGTTAGGATGTTTATGGAACAAAGAGTGACATTTTTTTTCTTTGATTAAAATATGGTATAGATGGGATTTTTCAATAAAGGTACGTCTTTAGAAAAATTAAGCACATACGAATGGTGTTCATAGGAAGATGAATGAAAATGGATGTTGATACATTGTATAAGATGGTGTTGACACCATAACTCAATCACGAAGGAGAGCAAAGAAATATGCAATTTTTTTTATTGAATATATACAAGGATATGGGTAAGCACCATCTTTTAAAAAGGTTGCTTATCACATATATAATATTTGTTGCTACTTTCTTATGGATGAATGTTATATGTTTTGTATATACAAAACCACATATCTACACACACTTTGTTTCTTTCATTTACCTTTAAATTTTGTGTTGCTACTTTCTATGCATGAATCGTACTATGCCACTTTCAATTACTTTCCAGTAGATAGATTGCGTATGGGGAATTGAGAGTGATGTGGAGGGGGGGGGGTGAGATTATACCTTCACGTGGTTGGTATTGTTTATTAGATAATAAATTATTCTTGAAACCAAGATAAGCCCATTCAAGTATTCCATTTTAGTCTTTTTCGAGTCTTGTACATGTTGATATGTCTATTTATTTATTTAATTATTATTGAGTCATATAACCTTTTATTCTCTAATGATTTCTACATGTCTTCGCAAGGGAAATGCAAATAAAACTATCCTATGTGTGATGTGTTTTTACAAGCTATTGCCTCATCGAGCTCATGGACACAGGTAGTTAGTACTCATCTTTCCATTTTAGTTAGTGTGTGTGTGGAGTTGCCAAATATTCATGTATATTTCAACCCTTTACCAAGTTTTGGGCACAAATACCCTAGTATGCATTCTTTAGGGTTTACAATAAATACAAAGTCATGTAACTTGTAAATTGATAACACCATGCATGGATTTTTCTTCCTAGGGCGTATTTCTCATGATGCCCTCTTTTCATTCATTTTTATGCATTTTTCCCTTTATGCATTTATAAGGAAAATTTTAGTATTTATGCACAACCTAGCATTTTTGGTTTCAAAATGAACAGCTAAAGTATGAATAGATTTAAAATGATAAAATCCAAACTCCACAGTTTGAATCACTCATTTTGGAGGTCATATGAGTCTTAGGCGTGCATTTTACAGTAAGACAGTTTTACCCTCCATTTTTCAAAAATTCTGGAATCTTGGTTCAAGGTAGAAGTCCTTAGTAATTTTAAAATGCACTCCATATTATATGTATAAATTTAGAATGTTATTAACTTCACCCCAAAAATTAGATAACTAAATTTGGAGCTATATAGAAGCATGAGAGTGCATTTCCATTAGGTCACTTTCTACTATTTTGGTCTCTCAATTTACAAGGTATAATTTGCCCCTTTTACATAACAACCATTTTTATGTTTGCAAATGAAAATATGAATATGTAAATAGTTGTAAAATGATCTAAGACACCCTCATAAACTTGAATCATTCAAATTGCAGGTGTCTAAAGACCTAGGCATGCATTTTTGTGAAGCATGGCGTGGATTTATGCACAAATGCAAAAATTACAGTTTAAAAGAAAAAAAACAAGTATTTTTCTCATTCAGGTATTCAATTTTAGTCTTTTGACAGTGCCGCACATGTTGATATGTCTATTTATTTATTTAATTATTATTCAGTCATATAACCTTGTATTCTTTGATGATTTTTGCATGTCTTCGCAATGGAAATGCAACTAAAAACTAGCCTATGTGCAATGTGGTTGTACAAGTTGTTGCCTCATTGAACTCATGGACACAGGTAGTTACTACTCATTTTTCCATTTTAGTTAGTGTGTGTGCACAGTTGTCAAAGATTCATGTATATTTCAACCCTTTACTAAATTCTAGGCACAAATCACCCTAGTATGCATTCTTTAGGGTTTAAAACAAATACACAGTCTTGTAACTTGTAACTTGTAAATTAACAACAACATACGTGGATTTTTCTTCCTAGGGCGTGCATTTCTCATGATGCCTTGTTTTCATGCATTTTTTTGCATTTACAAGGCAAATTTTAGCATTTATGCACAACATAGGGTTTTTGGTTTCAAAATGCACAACTAAAGTATGAATATATGTAAAATGATAAAATCCAAGCTCCACAAATTGAATCACTCAATTTGGACATCATATGAGTCTTATGCGTGCATTTTACAGTAAGACGGTTTTATGCTCCATTTTACAAAAATTCTAGAATTTTGGTTCAAGGTAGAAGTCCTTAGTAATTTAAAATGCACTCTGTATGATATATATATAGATTTAGAATGTTATTAAATTAACCCCAAAACTTAGAAAACTAAATTTGGAGATATATAGAAGCATGGGCATGCATTTCCGATAGGTCACTTTCTATTGTTTTGGTCTCTCAATTTACAAGGACAATTTTCCCCTTTTACATAGCAACCACTTTTATGTTTTCAAATGAAAATATAAATATGTAAACGAGTGTGAAATTATCTAAGACACCCTTAGAAACTTGAATCACTCAAATTGAAGGTATGTTAAGACTTGGGCGTACATTTTAGTGAAGCCTAACATGCATTTCTACACAAGAGCATAAATTACAATTTAAAAGAAAAAACATGCATTTCTTAAGTGTGACTGTGCATTTTTAGTTGTGGAGGCTCTAAAAAGTTTGAATTAGGGATTTATGCAACAAAAAAAATCCCTAACTGTCTATATCATCATATATCGAGAACATTTTCAAAGATATCTCGCTCAACTTGCTCCCTATGTGATCCAATGTAATTTGTTTTTTTTTTTACTTTATTATACAGGCGTCGGACCTCCAACAAACATCCAACCCATTCCCAACAGGACTTGGAGCTCTCATGCATCGCCACTCCAGTGGACATCACTGACCATTGCATCGAGAATTTGATGAATCTGTCATGCCATATCGTTGGATCGTCGATGGACTACATGCTTTAGAGAGTCACGACACCGACGTAGGCCACTAACCATAAAGTCACAATTATGATGTTTTCTGCATCAAATTTTTCGACGGTACTTATGCGTGGCTTTGTTGCAGTAACGATCATTGGCATCAGTAAAAATACGATGAATTTACTAATGACGGTTTCTTGGAAAATGCCACGTGGAAGACCAATGCATCACCATACCGACAGGGATATGATGGTCGTAATTGCGACGACTCTATGCAATGAACATCTCTTTCGTGAAATATCTCCAAAAATGCCACGTACAAATTTGTTATGTCAGATATCCAACATACTATTAGTGTCGTCAAGATTACGAAGAAAGTGGTTCGACTAATAACTGGAGAGGGGGTTTGTCAGAAGCTAGACAAGAGGCCGTTGGATTGGTGTTGAAAAATGATTCAAATGTACTAGTGTTGAGGTTGGAAAAAGTGTTGGTGTGAATGTGAATAAAGCATGGAAGTTCTTTAAAGTGACTCATTCTACTTGGAGCACTTTGGAAAATTAATTAGGACATTTTGGGGAGTGTATGTGTGTTGGACACACTCATCGTAGATGTTCAATTATGGATAGGTGACTTGACAAAAAGAGGTGAGTTGAGGACTTGCCTTGGTTTGGAGGATTTTGCGGACATGAAGATTGCAACATGAAGAGATTACTTGGACATGGGAATTTCTCTTGATTTGGGGCATCATGGTTGAGGGTGAAGCCTAACCATTCCAAGGCATAGATAAGTAGATGAAAAAGCATGTATGAGTGATGAAGTAATGGGAAAAGGTAGTATGGTCATGTAGTTCTTGGTGTATATAGGAAATTTCATATCCGAAGACATAGATGAAGATGATGAGAATTCATTCAAGGAAGCCAGATTTGTGGATTTTATCATAGTTTGAGTCACAAAGGTAGAGGTTGTTAGACATGTAGATGCACGATGATTTCCCTTGAATCTTTGCAGACTTGGATGTGATGTAGACTGTGTGTAGAAGATTGGATAATTGTGCCAGGAGGTGGGCAATTGATTTAAGTTGTCGTATATTACTTTGTTTTAGGGTGACTTCATAGTGCAGCAAGGTGAGGGGTGACATTTCCTCGGTATGAGGTTGTTGTGTGGAAGGGATGAATTGTGAAAGGAAGTGACCAGTTTGTGCATGAGGGTGTGCAAACTCAAGGAGTGTGACGGTTGGACTGTCCATTCAACTAGTTCACAACTTGGGAGAGAACAACAACTTGAAAAGGGGGTCAAGAGTACAAATGCACTGGTAGGTTTGAAGTGTTAGGAATTACATCATAGAGAAATAAAACAATGCGTAAATAAAACATAGAAGAGCATAATAAAAACAGATACACATATATGCGTGGTTCACCCAATATGGGATATGTCCATAGAGAAATTGCTAGGTCCTTCCTTTTCTATTATCCAACAAATGAAGGGATACAACCTACAACACACCCAATGTAAATTCATATTCTTTCTCTCACAATATCCTCTCTCAAAATACAATATTCACACACATACACAGTCGCAATATAATTCCCTCATACAAAAAACTGGGTTGGGTTCTTGGGAAAAAACCCTAACATAACTTCTACCATGGGATATGCGACCTTATAATGAATGGTCCAGATTTACTACAAAATTACAATATTTTACAAGGTAATTTTCCCAAAAATTTCCTTAGGGGCCTATTGGCCCCCATGCCTCTTAACTGGGGGGGTAGATCCCCCCCAATCCCCTGACAAAAGGAGAGAAGGCATACCTGCATGTGAATTAGGAATATAATCATGATCCACAACCAACTATCTCCCACTTGGAGACTGATTACAACAATTTCAACATTACTGCATCCGCTGGACTATACTTCAACTTTGGACCTAACAAGTTTCTCATGTTTTACCATCATGCTTGAATGCCAATTGAATTTGAGAAAAAAATCAGTTTCTCCCTTGTTACTACTGTTGATACTCAGAGGGGGGTGAATCAGTATCAAGTACAATTTAAAACCTTTTTCAACTTATACTTAAACCATTCAACTATATCCAATGAACAATGAACAATAGTATAAGAGTTACACCAATACACCATAATACACCATGCACAATATATGAGAAATAATCAATAGTTTATTGTTCAAGGGAAGTAATGAATTCCAAAGGTAGCTACAACTTCCAAATGTAGATGGAGGGATAAACCTCCAAGAGGAAGATACAATCCTCCAATATCAAGAGAGATTTGAACTCTCCATCCTTTCCCCTTCCTTCCACCCAAGAATATATGAGAGATAATAAAACTTTACATTAAATCATCACCATCAACCAATC
>ML779564.1:488829-501724 GCA_009831015.1 Picea engelmannii
AAATACCTTTATCAATCTTGCGGTCCAAAACCCATGACTAGGGTTGACATCAATGACAACAACCAATCTTCCAACAATCTCCCCCTTTGTCATTGATGGCAACACTCATGCTCCCCCTATCATCATGATCCCAATTTCTCTCCGCCTTTGACATCAATGGAAAAGGTTAGGGCTCCTCCCCCTGAGTTTAATGGAAAAATGTAACTCTCTTCTTTGGGGTTGCTCCCCCTGAACATGTGGCACTCAATAATACTTCATCCTTATTTTTGGTCTTTGGGACATTTTCTTCCTTAAAATCATTTTGTGTGGCTTTTGTCTTCTCTCTCTTCTTCATGTCTAGGATGTATATGTTATTCGGTCTTCTTGTTGCAGTTGCAACCAATCTTCCTGAGTTATTTTCTCTGATTTTACATTTTCGGGAATCAAACGTAAGAGTGTATCCTTGATCACACATTTTACTAACACTGAGTAGATTATGATTCAAGTCTTCAACCAATAGAACATTCTTTGCTTTTACATTTTTTCTTCCAAGCTCTACTACACCTTCTCCAAGTATTTTGGTAGATGAATCATCTCCAAATGCAACATTGCCACCCTTTCTCTTCAAGCTGATGAATTTGTCTTGATCCCCGGTCATGTGTGAAGAACATCCACTGCCTATGTACCATTCATCTTCTTCTTTACATTCTTCAGTGGTCAATGCTATTCGACAATCTTCATTGTTTGGAATCTCTTTCCTTCTCCATACTATGGTTGGCATAAGGACATCTTCATTCATATATCTGCAATCAAGTGCTTTGTGACCAACATAATTGCATTTGTAGCATACAATATTTTTGTCTATCAATGGGTAAAATGAATTATAACTTTTGTTGATAAATCCATGATTATTTCCATATCTTCTGTTTACACCATTCATGTTTCTTGTGTATTTTTTCCTTTCATTGATTACCTTATGTCCAAAATTTTTGCAAGTATAACAATGACCAAGAAAGAAATTTTGATACCTTGGAGTAAGTGGGCTTCTTTGTGATGTAGTCCATCTGGGTTCATGATCTATTCTTCTGTAGTTTCCTTCATAATGATTGAAGCTTCTTTGATTCCTGAAGGCAGGAGGTCTTCTTGGATATTCATCTCTTTTGTAATCATTCCTTCTTTCTGGTATCCTGGCCCACTTCTCATCAAATGTCTGTGTAGCTCTTTCTTCAACCTTCTTGTTGGTATTTTCATCTTCTTTGTTTGAATTTTAACCCATGCATCCAAGATGTGTTAAGTCTTTTGGCACTTGAGAGTTTCTTAAGCTCTTCCTCAATGAGACAACTTATTGTTCAAGTTTCTCACAATATTCTTCTTTCTTCTTCATTTGGACATTCCTTACTTCTCCTATTCTTCTTTCTTCTTCGAGTAGAGTTTTCAAAGATATGGTTTCTTTTCTTAGTTTCTCAAAGTCTTCTAATTGTTTCTTCAAGATTACAACTTTCTTTTCACAACTAACAAATTCACTTCTTAGTTTTCTACGCGTGTCTTTGAGCTTGCTATTTTCAATCTCAACATGCTTCAATTTTTTTTAAGATTCTCATCTTCTTGTTGAATCATTTCTACTTTATGATTTTATTCTTCTTCATTGTCATCTCTTTCAATCCTTGGATGAGGACATTCAAATTCAACACGTCCTACTCCTTCACAATTAAAGCAAAAGAACTGACCTCTATTTTTTTCTTTGAAATCTGAGATGTTGTAGTCTTCTTCAACTTCTTCTTCTTCTTCCCTTGCATAAAGGTCTTGTAGCTTGTCCCAAAACTCTTTTGCTGATGCAAATGATCCCACCTTGGATTTCACTGAATCTGTCAATCCATCCAGGATGGTATCTATTGCCAGTTTGTTGTTCCTTTTTGCTTCCTTCTGAGCTGTAATCTTTGGTTTCTTCAAAGCATTATATCCTGAAGCAACTGAGAACCAAACATATGCCCCAAGAGCTTTCAAGTAAGTTTTCATTCTATTTTTACAGTATTCAAAATTGCTTCCATCAAATGGTGGAATCCCATTTGGAATGTTGTCTTCCATTTCTTCATAGGATATTCCTTCCAGTGGTTAAACTGTACTGAAGGTAACCCGCTCTGATACCAATTGTTGATACTGAGAGGGGGGTGAATCAGTATCAAGTACAATTTAAAACCTTTTTCAACTTATACTTAAACCATTCAACTATATCCAATGAGAAATGAACAATAGTATAAGAGTTACACCAATACACCATAATACAACATGCATAATATATGAGAAATAATCAATAGTTTATTGTTCAAGGGAATTAATGACTTCCAAAGGTAGCTACAAATTCCAAAAGTAGAGGGAGGGATAAACCTCCAAGAGGAAGATACAATCCTCCAATATCAAGAGAGAGTTCAAATCTCCATCCTTTCCCCTTCCTTCCACCCAAGAATATATGAGAGATAATAAAACTTTACATTAAATCATCACCATCAACCAATCATCACATAGAACCTGATAATGCTTCCTGAGACTTTTTCAATTTCTGTAATTCTTCAATTCTTGGAGTACTCTGATACTGTAGATAATATTACTCAATGTATTCTCTGAAACTCCTCCAATTTTCACTCCTTGAATCCTCCCCAAAAAGAGGTTATAGAAAGAATGGTAGACTTTATTCAATTCTAGTCTGTTCAAAAGACCCAACTTGTATAGCATGCCACACACTCAATATTTAACATACAATTCTAAAACTCACACACAAGAAACTAAAGTCTGTACTCTTTCCAATGGAAGTGGTCCCACTTCATTTGGATTCTTTATGAAAAAGTTATGACTATTTTACCCGGAACACCTGTTTATTGACTAGCTTCAGGACTGGTTACAAACCCTATCTTCCATAGAGTGTATCTCCATAATTATAGCGAATTAAGAGCTAAATTTTTTACTAGAGGTAAATTGATATGTCTTATCAATACCATAGCGATTTCACCATCTGAATCATTCTAGAAAAAAAGTTATAGTAAAATTGGTAAGATAACCTGAAAATAACATACCTTAGAACACATCACCAAAAGACTTCATCCTCCCTTGAAATCCAGCCTTCTTTTCTTCTTATTACCTATGAAATTCAACTTGTATCAAATGAATATATAATGATTTTTATTTATACCATTTATGTCACTTCCTTTTAACATTAGGGCCGACCTGACACTTTCTTATTTTGTAATTCTTTTCTTTAATTATTTTCAGGGCCTATATGTACTTCCTTCTTCAATTCACTTTGTCATCTTCAAAAATTCATTTCTCCTCAACCATGAGGATCCACGTGACGTGCCACATACCACTGGAAACAACATGATGTATACTATCCATTCATGGGTGTTGTATATTCATGTGCATTGTCCTTCATGTCCAAACACTTTTATCAATCTTGCGGTCCAAAACCCATGACTAGGGTTGACATCAATGACAACAACCAATCTTCCAACAACTACCTTTGTTAACATATATGTAGGATTATGGCTGGTGTGTATCTTTTCTAGCTTCAACTGTCCATCTTCTAAAACTTACCATATGAAATGGTATCTGAGTTGTATATGTTTAGTCTTAGAGTGGAAGGTTGAATTCTTTGCAAGATAAGTGGCACTCTGACTATCATTGTATAACCTGATAGTCTCCTACTTCTTACCCAATTCTTCCATAAACCTCTATAACCAAATCATCTCTTTACCAACCTCTGTAGCAACAACATACTCTGCTTTTGTTGTTGAAAGTAAAACAACCTTTCACAATTTAGAGACCCAACTTATTGTTGTCCCACCAACAGTAAAAACATACCCTATGGTGCTCCTCCTACTATCTTTATCACCTTCCATATCCGAATCAACGAATCCATGTATAACATTGTTTGAACCTCCAAAACATAATGCATGTGCAAAAGTACCTCTAAAATACCTAAGAATCCACTTTAGTGCCATCCAATGTTCTTTATTTGGATTGTTCATATACCTGCTCACAACTCCCACTACATAGTCAATATCTAGCATTGTGCACACCATTGCATGCATTAGGCTACCAAATACCGAGGAGTACGAAACCTTGGACATGTAGTCTATCTCCTCTTGTGTCTTGGGACACATTTCCTTACTTAGTTTGAAATGGTTGGCCAAAGGTGTACTAACTGGTTTTGCATCTTGCATTCCAAATCTTTCCAAAACCTTCTCTTTGTACTCACCTTGAGACGATACTAATTTACAATTTTTCTTGTCTCTTGTTATTCTCATGCCAAGGATTTTTTTGCACACCCACATCCTTCATTGTGAATGAATTAGATATTTTTCTTTTGAGTACATTTATTTCCTGCATGTTAGTCCCTGCAATAAGCATGTCATATACATACAGTAACAAGATAATATAGTTTCCATCGTCTTTTCTTTTAAAACAAACACAATGGTCCGATTGATACCTAACATAACCTTGTTCTTTCATAAACCTATCAAATTTCAAAATACCACTACCTTGGATATGGCTTTAGGCCATACAAACTCTTCTTCAACTTGCATACTAATTTATCCTTTCCTTTGACCTCATACCGATGTGGTTGATGCATATAAATCTTTTCCTCCAAATCCCCATGGAGAAAAAATGTATTTACATATAATTATTCAAGATACAAATCTTCTATTGCCACTAGACTCAAAATAGTTATAAATGAAGTCATTTTAACAACAAGAGAAAATATTTAATCAAAACCTATACATTTTTTATGTGCAAATCCCTTTACAACAAGTATGGCTTTGTACCTGTTTTTTCCTCCATCTTCTTCCTTCAACCTGTAAACCCATTTATTATGCAATGCTCTTTTTTCTACAGGAAACTTAACCAAATCACAAGTTTAGTTCTATACCAAAGAGTCCATATTCTCTTTCATGCCTTGCTCCCACTTCTTTTTGGTTTATACATGCATTGCTTCTTCATATCCTTCTGGTTCACTAGGATCAGTCAACAATGCATAATACGAGAGTATCGATCCGGGGGTCTACTTAACCTGATAGATATTCTAATACTTGTAGGTGTTTCAGGTACTTGTTTTTGTTTTTGTTGATCATTTTTATTTTCGAATACCTTTGGAATTTCTTTTTCAATGATCTCATCAAGCACTGTGTATTTTGTGTTTTATTTTTCCTATTTCTTTCCCTAGAACTAATCCTTATACATGACCTTCTCATTGAATATCACATCTCTATTCCTAATGACTTTATGATTTTCATAATCATATAAGCGATAACCAAAATCATTAACTCCATATCTAATAAAAAGTACACTTCTTGGATTTAGCTTCAATCTTTGTTCTATTTTCTTTATCAATGTGAACAAATACTTCACAACCAAAAGTCTTTAGAAATGAGTAGTTTACCTTTTTACTTGACCATGCCTCCTTTGGAATACCACCACCCAAGGAAATTGAAGGCCCTATATTTATTAAGTAAACAACAATATCCACGACATCTACCCAAAATGTAAGGCAAATCCTACATGTAATCTCATACACCTTGCATGCTCCATGATTGTCTTGTTCATCCTTTTTGACACACCATTTTCTTGTGGTGTTCCTGGAACTTTTTTCTCTATACGAATCCCATGGTATGAATAGTAACTATCAAACTCCTTGCTACAATATTCATCTCCATTATCACATTTGAGACACTTCAACTTATTTCCTCTCTCATTCTCAACTAAATATTTCCATTAATTAAAAGTATCAAAAACATTATATTTGTTTCAAATGCAATAAACCCAAGTTTTTCTAATTTCATCATCAATAAAATTAGCATAATAACAAGAGCCACCAAGAGGTGATACTTGATCTGGTCCACATACATATGTATGCACAAGCTCTAATTTTTCACTCATTTTTTCTTTCCCAACCCTGAGAAATATTACTCTCTTATGTTTTCCATAAACATAGTGCTCACAAAAATCCAAATCAACCTGCTTCAAACCTGGCAATAAATTTCTTGATTGGAGAATATGCATCACCTTCTCACTCATGTTCCCGAGTCTATGACAAAAGAATGCATTCGATCATGTAGAAGTTAAAGCGATGTAAAAATCAACATAATCGTTACATAAATACAATGTACCTACCTTCTCTCCCTTTTTTATTACCAATGATCCTCTAGTGACCTTCCATTCTTTTTCTGTAAATGTGGTTATGCACCCTTACTTCCTAACTTTCCTATTGAGATTAGATTTTTTATCAGATCTAGAATGTTCTTTACCTATTTTAGAAACCATTTGTTTCCATTCTATAATGTTATCTGCATCTTGTGCTTTCCAACAATTTTTCATGGTTTATCATCACCCAAATGAATTTGCCGAAAATCACCTTGAACATAGTCTTGAAAATATTTTCTATGGGGTGTGGCATGAAACGAATCCCCAGAGTTTACCACCCATGAATCAATAATGTTATCTAATGAAATGATTAAATCTTCTTGCAACACATCAACTATTACATTTGCTTCTTGTTTATTCTCATGTTGTCCATCTGTTGGCTTTCCTTTTTTAGCCCAACAATATTTCTTCAGGTGTCCTTTCTTCCCACAATGTTAGCACTCCATCTTCGCTTTGGATTTGGATATACCATTATACAACTTCCTACGATTCCCTGGCCTCTTTCCTCTCTCCCTTGGTCTTCCCTTCTTCTCCACAGTCAAAGCATTTCCTAATGTCTCACATGTGTTTTTTTGTTGCATTTCCTCACTCGGGATAACACCGACAACATCATCAAATTTTAAATTATTTTAACCAAAAAAAAAGTTACTTAAAACCACGACCAAGCCATTCCAAGTTTCTGGAAATGAGCACAAAATCAAAAGATCCCTAACCTCATCATCAAAATTTACTTCTATAGAACTTAACTGACTGATAATCGTGTTAAACACATTTAAATGATTAGCACAGATCCACCTTTTGACATCTTCATATTAAATAAATGCTTCATAACAAATACCTTGTTGGATCCAGAGGGGTTTTTATACAATTTGGCCAATGTCTTCATCCAACCCTCCATTGTCGTTTCTTTCAAAATGTCAAAATCCACACACGCAATCAAGCACACTCGTATTGTTCCCAATGCTTTTTTGTCTATAACCTCCCATTATTCATCTTTCATGGTCATTGAATTCTTTTCTATTCCTCCCGATGGTAGGAATAGATCCTTCTTATATATATAGTCCTCCATTTTCACCTTCCATAACTAGTAGTTTGGGTTGTTGTTGACCAAAAATAGTCACCTATATTTTCCCGCCTTTGGATTAATAAAAAAAATTATATCGGAAGACAAATTTTTTTGAAATATTATAATTTCATTGTGTATCCATTAGTCATAGCTTCACCACACATTTTCTTGATCGGAAATATGAGTTTGTATGCTCAAGATATCCAATTTTAAATTTTAAGCGGAAAATGACACATTTTTCATGTGGAATAAGGCTAGTTGTTCATAAACATATTTATTTTTTTTCAGGCCCAAGACCCATGATATTATTAATTTATTTTGGGTTCAAAACCCTTAAATATATTCTATCTTATCAACTTTTTGGCACCCTATGTACTTATCATACACTTAGAATTTTTCTTCTCTCATGATACACCTCCTATACTTCATCAATTTTATACTTAGTTTTATCTTGAATTTCATTTGGGTTTGCAGGGCGGATTCACCACACTCTCTTACCCCCCTCTTCCCTCACATATCTCACCCTCTCCACTCCCTTATCCATTATCCCACCACTCCACACTTAGTTTTTTCTCGATTCCTTAGCAGACTCGTGAATTCACCCTCATCCATATTCCCTTACCTCCCTCATTCCCTAGCCCCCATATTCCCTTACCTCCCTCATTCCCTCAACCCACGATTCTGATGCCTACAAAACACCCCCCCTTATCTCACCCTATGTCACACCCTCACTTTCACTCCCCTCATTTCCCCCCTCCCCTAAACTACCCTACCTTTCCCCCCCACAACACTCATCTCTTTCCACCCCATGGCGTGTTGGCGGACCTGCCATACTCTCACACCCCCTCACCTTCCTCACCCCCCAACCCACTTCTCCTCTACCTACATTTCTCACCCCCCTCACTTCCACTCCTCAAATTACCCCACGCCNCATATCTTCCCTCACAAATCCCTCCTCACACTTTACCATTATTTAAAACCTTTCACATTTAAACCATAAACCAATACTAGCATGACACTTTTAAGCAATTAAACCCTCCCACATGGATACCTATGAATACATAAAAAGTGGAAGCATATGAATGGTGCCATACAGAAACTCATGAGTGGGTAACATGGCATTTTTATCAACTTATGGAATTCTTACACATGGCAAGTTTATGAGAGTGACACATGGAACACTCTTATTGGATACATATAGAATTTTTTTTACCTATCATATGAATACATGCAACATAATACTAGTGGAAACACATGGAAATATTCAGTTGGCACATCAACATGGTGACTCATTAACGACTTGGCATGAGGTGGATGGTGATTAGGTTCTAAAATTATTATTTTATTCGTAAATATTCTAAAGGTCGAACCCTCTTAATCTCCATAGTCTCTTCTATCATGTTTCTTATTTAGTGTAAAATACACTTAATCATATATATTATTAAAACTCTCATACTCCCATGCATGTGGGATGGATATTTTTCCCAAGACATCCAATTGATGGTGGCTAAGTCACAAATTGCAGAAGGCCATAACTTGAGCTCTGGGTGTCAGAATAGTGCAAACTTTATACTGTTGGAAAGTTATTTTGATGAAGAAGATACTAGTATAGGTTTCAAGGGATTGAAGTGGCTATGTTTTTCCCAAAAATTAAAATATCAGTCAGCTTTATTTTTAATGGGTCTGTGTGACAACTCAACTTCACGAACTCATATCTTGAGATACGAACGACATATTTGGGAAAAAATTATATCATTGGAAATATAAGACGCTGAATATAACATATGAAGTGATTTCCATGGATAAAATATGGTTGAATATCACTTCCATAAAATTAAAACATAGTCCCCCTCTTTAAAAGGGCAATTAATTAAATTTTGAAAATAAAAGTTTATTTAAAAAACTTTTATTAAAAAATAAAAGGGATCCATTTTTAATATGCATATATTAATGATGTAAGTTCATTAATTAGGAATTAATGAGGCTTTAATTAAAGAGAATACTTCAAGAAAATAATTGTATGGGAAATTCAAGAGAGGAAAAACCCTAACTACTCAAGTAGTTAGAAGATCTCGTTTAAAAAAGAGAAGAAAGGCTTTATAAAGGGTTCTAGAATGAGAACTATCAGAGGGGCATGGAAAAATATAATAGGAAGAATAAGGTACAACCGTGAATATACGACCAAGATTCTGATCAAATAAAAGATATCTCCATATTCTTCACTCTTTCTCTTCTTCTACACCATTTCCCATAGCTTTATGCTTGAATCTCTGAGTTGGGCGCAAGGATGAGTTCTTGAGTGTTCCTCTTGTATTCTTCCAAAATATTTTTCTTGTATGATAATGGAGTATTTACAACTATATATATGACTGCCAAATCTTTTGTAATGAAGAACATTTTTCATGAATAAAGTCCACAAAAAATTGCTTCAGGGCTGATTTCGATTGTATCTTGTAACTTTGAGTATTAAATATAAGGTATTTGAGATTGACCTATCAAATTCTCTTTTGATCTTGATAGTAGTACTATTTTAAAATTCTTTGAGATGAACAAATTACTCTCTCCTATTTCTTGTGAAGAACACATGGATGCATTTATATATGACTAAGAAGATTGTGTATGTGATATTGTTGATCATAAAGAAATTTTGATGTTGAAGCCCTCCTTCAATCGTTTCTTATTGTAAAGAGACATCTTCCTGCACATAAATATTATATCAGGTTATTGAAGACCATTTCATTAAACAAATTCAAGCAATAAAGACCTATGGTTTTCTTCCTAAGAATTCTCCTAATAGAATATATTCAAGCTATATCTTTTAGCCAAAGAGGAGTACCACCTCTTTAAAAACGCAGGAGAATTCATATCCTCGTGAGTTCGTCGTTTCGATCCTGACAGATTCAAGCATCAACATTTTTTGCGACTCAACTGGGGAGACATTTGTTTTCAAGACATTTCAGGCCCTTCTTCAGATCATATTGAAGAACCAAATATATCCATGGCTCAAAGTTTCAAAAAGAAGATTCGGAAAAATTATTGTTTGTTTTAAGTATGTTGCACCTTCTTTATAATTTCCAAAAGACCCGAGAAACACCGAAGATTCGGGAGAATGAACTCCCTGGAAACTCCATTGGAAAGACTCAAAATGAATAATTTCATTCATGTCATGATGTTCCTTTAAATTTTTCATCAATCTCATCAATGGCTTTATAAGACTCGACAAAATGGAGAAATACCCAAAGAAGGAGGCGATTTCATAAAACCCCTTTAAATCTACCAGAAGTAGATTTTCAAATGCCTGGCATTTCTATTGAAAATTTTCTACATTCTTTGGGGATGCTTAAGAAGATGGAGAGAAACACTTGTTTAATTTCAAAAGTACATGTCATGATTTCAATCTCATTGAAGACAATTTTACATGTAGATTATTTTTACAAACTCTGCGAGGGAATGCTTTTGAATGGTATAGCTCATTAATACCTAACTCCACTACCAGTTGAGATGTGTTAGAAGATTCATTTGCAGAAAATTTCATCCCAAGAGTGCATTCATATGTTTTTGTTGATGCTTCAAATGATGTTGCTCACCCACCATATCCCGTAAGGACACAAGAAAATGAAATGAATGATTTGGAAGAAGAATCTAATCAAACATTGGAAGATTTTTCTGAATCTAGTCACATGGCTGAAAATGAAAATAAGAATTCTGATTTTCAAGAGAAAGACTTCAGCCTCTCATATACTCCATATGAATATATTTCAAGAAGTGAATTTGAGAATGAAATTGAGGAACCTCCAATAGATATACAAGAATATTTCAGCCTTGTAATAGATGATGAAAAGCCTCAAGAGCCTTGGAAATAGGAACAATTCGTGGAAGAAATGAATCTTGAGAAAAATGATGAACAAGATGGCCATTACACGAAGGAAAAGAATTTTCAATACATTGGCGATGAGTCAAGAATACTTGACATGGAAAGTGATAATGAGAGAAATGAAAGAATGTTACGATTGAAAACTCTCCATCCAATCAAAGACAACAATATTTTTGAGCAGCCAAGAATTGATTTCATTGAATTATGGTTCCAAAGCATTGTTGGAGAAGCAATGCAATTGGGTCCTCAACATATCTTGTTCAATCTTTCTCCAGTACATATTGAGAGTACTCCTAACTCAATGGTACATGTTTCAATATTTTCCATAGTAATGGAGTTCATTCCACAAATCAGATCAATGCTTGAATGGATCCACTAGAAATATACCTACGCTTGAGGTGCCTCTTTCTTCCAAGTAATATAGGGTAGGTAGATCATGTATGTATATTTTGATTTGTTTCTTTAGTTCAAGTTTTGCACAATAAGACAGTCTTTATATTGAAATTTGAAGATAACTCCATGAAAGAAGAAGAATTTGTTGGGCCCCAACAACTCCCCCTGTTTTTTTACAAAATTTAAAGGGCTCCCATTAGAATATTGATAATTATAATGAGCTACAGAATCAACCTTTTCAAATAGTTCTATACCTTGGCTAACTTTGAGACAAACTTAAGACATTCACTATAGTCTGATATATTCATTACAAGAGTATATGTCAAAAGTTAGAAATGAGTATAAAAATCTCAATTTAAACAAAACATTAATTTTTATCAAATGTTTACTTTCGTTTAAATTATGATTATGTGTTCTTTCTTTTGCTCATTAGCAAGTTTGACTATTTTTAATAATGGGTTCAATACTTCATCAAATAATATCTTGGTTGGTTTCTCATTTTCATAAAATCATTTGGTGATATTAATTAATTAAATTCTTTTTTCATTTTGCATCTCATTTCAAAATAATAATAATAAAAGAATTATCTATCATTTGCTTGATTTTGTAAAAAACAAAAATTAATATTTTTTCTCCATTAACTTGAAGCTTCTAGATCATATTTGAAAGCAAATTATAAACAATGTTTGTTTATAAGTTATAGTTAGTTTAAATTCATTTTTGATTTTTTTAGATTTTGTTTTATTCACAATTTTTAGGTTATTAATTTAGGTTTCTTTTTTTTCACAGGTTTCTATTATCAAATATTTGATACGGATCTGATCATGGCTTGATTTTATTATCCAAATATGTTCAAGATGATTGATCCAAAAATAATTTTGGATTGCTACAAATAATTTTATGAGCAACAATAGATAAAATTTGGAAAGGCGTCAAGATCAGACAGATGATTTTGCAGAACTGATTGCAGCCAAACCGTGAGGAATTTGAAGAAACGGTTGGAAACCCAGAACCCAAATGGACCCATTTACCTTCCTGTTAGAGATTTTCCCCAAAAAATGCACGATTTGAGAGATATTGATGTCTTTTTACAAGACAAATTTCAGGTGGCGAAAATTAATAGTGATGCCCAGACTGTTCATTCATTGTATAAATATATGAGAAAGCTCAGAGCCAAAGGATCCAAGAATTGAAGAAGAAGATTTTTATCCTTTCTCTTTTGTATATTATTTATTTTGTAAACTTTTTTTCTTTTCAAATGGAGTAACAGATGGTTGGAATCTTTGGGAGAATGGACGAGTATTTTCAAAGAAGAATATGGAATTCCAGGTTGCTTAATGACTTTTGTCCTGTGAGTAAAATGGTTTTATTTTCATTATAATATCTTCATA
>ML779564.1:504411-522764 GCA_009831015.1 Picea engelmannii
ACTAAATTCTGAGTATTTGTAGGAGTCCGCTACCTCCAAAGATGAAGTAAGATGGAGAGAATTTGCAGTTTCCTGCAAACAGTCCCATTTTCACGTTTTCGGCCGAAATATTCTTTCGGTCGAAACCTAGTTTTTAACGGAATTCGTTAAAAATAAACGTTTCGGCCGAAAAGTATTTCGGCCGAAATATTCTTACCAAGGGAAAATAATTCATTCAAAAAACATTGTACACGAATTTTGACGGCACCATTAAATTTGACGTGAAAATTTTCGGCCGAAAAATTGCCGCTAGAAATTTTGGAGACCCGATTGTCACGAAAGTGTTACCCAGATTCATGATTTTACCCCTATCATACAAAGACATGTGGCAGTATGCCAGTGGAGACACATGGAAATATCCGGTTGGCACATCAGCATGGAGACTCATCAACGACTGGGCATGAGGTGGATGATGACTAGGTTCTAAAATTATTATTTTATTCAAAATTATTCTAAATGTCGAACCCTCCTAAGCTCCATAGTCTCATCTCTCATGTTTCTTATTGAGTGTAAAATACACTTAATCATATATATTATTAAAAATATCATACTCCCATGCATGTGGGATGAATACTTTTACAAAAATTTGAATTTACAAAAGAGGAGCACAAAATTCACCCAAAGGTTGAGATTTCCCCAAGAAATCCAATCGACGGTGGCTAAGTCACGAATTTCTGAAGGCCATAACTTAAGGTCTAGGTGTCAGAATTGCACAAACATTGTACTGTTGGAGTGATATTTCGATGAAGAATATGATAATACAATTTTCAAGGGATGAGATTGTTAATGTTTAAGCCATTATTATATTGCTTTGCATTTCAATAGATAACAACAACATAAGACAAGATCACTGAGAAATACACAATCATAAGAGACACAACATTTATCTTGGGAAACCCTCTAGGGGAAGAAAACCCATCAAAACTTCCTTATTATAGATAGCCAATACAATGCCAAGAGATAACTCAAATTGAAACATAAAGTCCTCTGCTAAGGATGCGCCACTCTCTCTCTCTCTCTCTCTCTCTCTCTCTCTTCTCCAACCGCAGCTCCGAAACTTGTCTCTCAAACTGGACAAGTGAAGTGTGTCTAAGTGAGGCGCTAGCCTCCTTATTTATACAAGTCTGGCATGTGTGAAGTGTCTCTTCACTGGCAGGGCCGACTTCTCAAACTGGGTGGTTATAACCATCTTTATTATATTCTGGGTCCTCTTAAATATCTTCTGGGGCCGACTTCTTCTTTTGCCTATTACAATTACATTATGACCAATCCGAAAAAGGGGATTTGGTCCTTTTACAAAAGCCGACATGATAAATCCACAATGGGGATTGATCCAATGAATAATATATCAAATAATAATAAGAATACACTTTGAAGTTACATTATTTTAACACTCCCCCTTAACAATAAGGGTATTCTTCAACAACATCAGGCGAGAGAGAGAGGACAACATCATCAACAACATCAAGCAGGTGAGAGGATATCATCATCAATATCATCTTGGAACACTGTTTGGCATATCTATAAATCATCGGAAGTTTTCTTCATCAGCAACATCGTCATTCTCAAAGGAATGCAATCATCATCTGCATCAATATGGATTAGTATAAAACTAATACATCATCATCATAGCACGAGGCTGGTTCATCATCATCATACTGGACTAGCTTTATGTCACAACTGTAAGGATGGAAGTACAATACTCATATTTCTTTACATCACAACAATCAAGCTGGAAGCAAGGTACTCATCTTGCTTTACGTCACAACAATCAAGCTGGAAGCAAGATACTCGTCCTGCTTTACGTCACAACAAACAAGTTGGAAGCATGATACTAGAATGGATTTACGTCACAACTCTCACGATGGAAGCACAGTGCTAGTGTCATCTCATCGTCTTGCTTTACGTCACAACAATGAAGCTGGAAACAAGATACTTGTCCTGTTTTACGTCACAATAATTAAGCTGGAAGAAGGATACTAGAATGGATTTACGTCACAACTCTCAAGTTGGAAGCACAGTGCTAGTCTCATCTCATCGTCTTGCTTTACGTCACAACCATCAATTTGGAAGCAAGATACTAGATTGGCTTTACGTCACAGCTATCAAGCCGGAAGCACAATACTAGTCACATCTCATCTTCTTGCTTTATGTCACAACCATCAGGTCAGAAGCAAGATACTAGACTGGATTTACGTCACAACTGTAAAGGTGGAAACACAATACTAGCCTTATCACATCTTCTTGCTTTACATCACAACCATCAGGTCATAAGCAAGATACTAGACTGGCTTTACGTCACAGCTATCCAGCCGGAAGCACAATCCTAGTCACATCACATCATCTTACTTTACGTCACAACTATCAAGCTGAAAGCAAGAGATGTCTCATCACAACAACTACTCCCCCTTTCGAGGAAGGTCCTTTCAGACTATACCGATCTTGTCTCGAAAGTGCTCAAACTTTACACGAGATAGAGGCTTGGTCAACACATCAACACTTGTTCATCTGTGCTAACGTACTGGAGCTTTAAGGCTCCTCTCTGCACCATGTCACATATGTAATGATAACGGATCTCTATGTGCTTCGACCTGTCATGAAATACAAAATTCTCTGTCATCTTTATGCAGCTCTGGTTTTCACATAGGATCGTGGCTGCTTCCATCTCTAGGTCAAATAGACCGATCAACAACTTTCAAAGCCATATAGTTTCACAGCTAGCAGAACACGCAACAATGTATTCTTCTTCTGCTGTGCTGAGAGCAATGCTGGATTGCTTTCTACTCTGCCACGAGATCATGGCTGATCCCAAACTGAAACAACATCCTGAAGTGCTTTTCCTGTCAGAAACACTTCGTGCCCAATCTGAATCAGTGTACCCCCTCATTGTGAAATCATGATCTCCATCATAGCTGAGACCACAATCTATTGTATCCTTAAGGTAACTCATCACATGTTTTTCAACCACTAGGTGAACATGTATGGGTTCTACCAGAAAATGACTTAAGGTGTTCATGGAAAAACAAATGTTTGGTCTGGTGTTCGTTAGGTACATCAACGATCCAATAATTTGTCTGTACAGCGTGGCATCAATCAATTCTAACGAAGTGTCAACCAACAGCTTCAGCTTCGCTTCCATGGGTGTATTCATGGACTTGCATTCCAACATGTCAAATCTCTTCAGGATTTCGACTGCATACTTCCCTTGGTTACGAAAGATCCTCTCTAGACTCTGCCATACCTCAAGACCTAAGAAATAGTGCATTAGGCCAAGGTATTTCATTTCAAATTCTGAGGCAAGTCTCTTCTTACATTCAGTGATTAGATTTTCTTCTCCGGTTAAGAATAAGTCATCCACATATAGCAGTAATATTACTAGCTCATCGTTCATAACCTTGGAGTAGAGGTTAGAATCTGCTTTACTCTTGGTAAATCCCAAGCTCGTCAGAAAGCTGTCTTTTCGGTCATACCAAGATCTAGGAGCTTGCTTCAATCCGTACAATTGTTTCTTCAACCTACAGACATGAGACTTCCTGCTTTCAACTTCAAATCCTTGAGGTTTCTCTATGTACACTTCCTCTTCGATGACATTATTTAGGAAATATGTCTTTACATCCATCTGGTGTAGCTTCCACTTCATCTTAGCTGCAAGGGCTATGATGGTTCTGATCGAAGTGTATCTGGCTACAGGAGCGAATGTTTCTTCATAGTCAATGCCTTCTTTTTGAGAAAATCCACGAGCGACAAATATTGTTTTGTACTTCTCAATACTTCCATCAATAACATGTTTTATTTTGAAGAGCCATCTGGAGGATACCATATCTTTATTCTTCAGTCTGGGAACTATTTCCCATACATCGTTCTTTATTATGGATTGGTATTCCTCTGTCAACAAAACAACAAGCAAGAGTAATATCCTTTTAATAATATAAAGAAATAACACGAACAATCATCACAGTAGCTCCTTTATAGCTATCACTTGTAATTAGCAAAGATTAACGGTAAGGAATACAATACAAAATGAGGTCAACACTCTCATAGTGTTGTGATCAAACATTCCTCCATGGCAACCTGGAACTAACACACGAGATTCTTCCTAGAGGAGGTGTTAGTTGTATTAGAAAAATGATTACGTTAAGCATTTACCTCTATATGCTCACATGCTATCAAGTATGATACTTTACAAAGATTGATATCTCAACTATAGTCATCACCTTGTCATGTGTACATTTGAACCTTTTTAACTTGATTAATCAAACTTGGAGTCTTGTCCTCAGGAATGAGTGCTTGATTTTCTTCCAAGTCTCCTTCACTCAAGATGACGAGTGCTTTCTTCAACCTGTCTGTTGTACTAAGACAATACACTATCTTGACAAAAGGTTGGGTTAGAGGATAAGCTATATGATCTCAACTTTTAATCTATCTAATACCTTGACTTAGAAAAGGTTAGAATGATGGTCATAGCTACAACATGCAACACTCATCAAAATAATAATGCATATCGGAATAATCACACCTGGGTTGCATCATTCCTCTGAATGTGTTGGATCTTGAGATCTTTCTGGATCTATGGCAAGAGATCCCTTCTCCTGCAAATACTCTTTAAAGTTTAACCATTTAAACATATGTGAGTACATACCTCTTATAGCATTTGCAGGTAGTGTTTCCATCTGGCAGCAACGATAATCATTACCAACTCTTAAGAAAACTTCAAGGGTGATTGCAACTGGTGCTATGGCTGCAACTGCAACTGGTTCTGAGACTGCAACTGCAACTGCAACTTAGGGTTTTATGAGAAAACCCTAATTTTTCAAACTTTGAATTTTGAAATTCTAATCCAGGGGATAGATGCACTGAGTTGAGGTGAGTATGCTGGTGCAGTCAGATTTATGAAAATCCAACTTTTACCCCCTCAAACTTGATTTGCGGATTTCTGGAGTAGTGCTTCTGGTTTTTTGGTACTTCTGGTACTCTAGTTTTTTGGTACTTTGTGAAAACTAGGGTTTCACTTTTTGGGAGATCTAGCCACTGAAAAGGTGCGCTGAAGGTGCCAAAATGATCCTTGAGGGAGGGTGCACTTTTCTAGATGGTCTTAGGGCTGAAATACCTCTCCAAAAAAAATCCCTAATTTGCATGTATGACAATAGTGACGTTTTTCACTTTTCTCTTGTGAAAGATGCTTTCTTCAGCTTGGCTCTGATACCATGTTAATGTTTAAGCCATTATTAGAGTTCTTTGCATTTCAATAGATAACAACAACATAAGACAAGATCACTGAGAAATACACAATCACAAGAGACACAACATTTATCCTGGGAAACCCTCTAGGGGAAGAAAACCCAACAAAACTTCCTTATTATAGATAGCCAATACAATGCCAAGAGATAACTCAAACTGAAACAGAAAGTCCTTTCCTAAGGATGCGCCACTCTCTCTCTCTCTCTTCTCCAACTGCAGCTCTGAAACTTGTCTCTCAAACTGAACAAGTGAAGTGTGTCTAAGTGAGGCGCTAGCCTCCTTATTTATACAAGTCTGACATGTGTGAAGTGTCTCTTCACTAGCAGGGCCGACTTCTTCTTTTTCCTATTACAGTTACATTATGACCAATCCGCAAAAGGGGATTTGGTCCTTTTACAAAATTCGACATGATCAATCCACAATGGGGATTGATCCAATGAATAATATGTCAAATAATAATAAGAATACACTTTGCAGTTACATTATTTTAATAGAAATTTGTTATATTTTCCCCATAAATTAAAATATTGGTCAACTTCATTTTTAATAGGCCTCCGTGACAACTCAACTTCATGAGCTCATATCTTGAGATCTAGGCAATGGATTTGGGAAAAAATTATATCATTGGAAATATAAGTTGATGAAGATCACATATGAAGTTATTTCCATGGCTAAAAGGTTGACTATCGCTTCCATAAAATTAAAACACAGTCCCCCTCTTTAAAATGTAAATTAATTAAATTTTAAAAATAAAAGTTTATTTAAAAAAATTATATTAAAAAAGAAAAGGGACCCATTTTGAATATGTGTATATTAATTATTTAATTTCATTAATGAGGACTTAATTAAGCTTCAATTAAAGAGAAAATTTCAAGAAAATAACTGTATGGGAAATTCAAGAGAGGAAAAACCCTAACTACTGAAATAGTTAGAAGATATCATTTTAAAAAGAGAAGGGATTCATCAAGGGTTCCAGAATTAGAATTATCAAAGGGGCAGGGAAGGGTAGAATTTGAGAGGAAGAAGAAGGTACATCCATGAATATACATCCATATTTTGATAAAATAAAAAGTATCTCCATCTTCTCCACTCTTTCTTTTCTTCTACATCATTTCTCATAGCTTTATAATTGAATATCTAAGTTGGGCACAAGGTTGAGTTCTTGAGTGTTCTTCTTTTATTCTTCCAAAATATTTTTCTTGTAATATGATCATGGAGTATTTACAACCATATATATGATTTTCAAATCTTTTGTAATGAAGAACATTTTTCATGAATAAACTCCACAAATAATTGCTTTGGGGTTGATTTCGATTGTATCTTGTAACTCTGAGTCTTAAGTATGAGGTATTTGAGATTGACCTATAAATTATTTTTTGATCTTGATAGTAGTACTCTTTTAAAATTATTTGAGATGACCAAATTATTCTCTCCTATTTATTGTGAAGAAGATATGGATGCATTTATATATGATTAAGAATATTGTGTATGTGATGCTGATCACAAATAAATTCTGATGTTGAAGCCCTCCTTCAATATTTTATTATTGTAAAGAGACTTCTTTTTGAACATAAATATTATATCATGTTATTGAAGACCATTTCATTAAATAAATTCAAGCAATAAATACCTAGGGTTTGCTTCCTAAGCATTCTCCTAATCCAAGATATTCAAGTTATATATTTTAGCCAAAGAGGAGTACCACCTCTTTAAAAACCTAGGAGGATTCATATCCTCGTGAGGTTGTTGTTTCGGTCCTGACGAATTCAAGAATCAAATTTTTTTAAATGTATCGACCCTAAACTTTCCGTCTACCTCCATTGCTCCCACTCAAACCAGGAACCCTCCTTTCATGTGACTTTTACCAGCCAAATAAACCTTTGGCTTTGATATCGGTTGTTATGAATTAGATCACAAAGAAATAAACCAATGTGGAAATAAAACATAGAAGAGAATAATAAAAATAAATACACATATATAAGTGGTTCCCCCAATATGGGCTATGTCCATGAAGAAATTTCCAGGTCCTTCCTTTTTTATTATCCAACAAATGAAGGGATACAACCCACAACACACCCGTTGTAACTTCCTCTTATTTCTCTCACAATCTCCTCTCTTAGAGTACAATATTCACACACATACACAACCACAATACAATTCCTTCATACAAAAAATTAGGTTTCCTTCTTGTTCAAAAACCCTAACATAACTTCTATCGTTGGATCTACGACCTTATAATGAATGGTCTAGATTGACTAGGAAATTACAATATTTTACAAGGAAAATTTCCCAAAATTTTCCTTAGGGGCTCCTCCCCCGAAAACCTGGATGGGGGCTCGCTGGCCCCCATGCCCCCCGACTGGGGGGGTAGAGCCCCCTCTAACCCCCAACAAAAGGAGGGTAGGGATACCTACATACATTATCGAGGATCTCCTTGATGAAGATTGGACGATGGAAATGATAGTGAGGCAAGGGTGGACACTTGCCTTAGTCTTTGGAGTTGGAAGGAGTGACGAAGATGTGTATAGAAACAACTAAGTTCGGGCATGGGGAGGCACATATGAATACGTGAAGATGATATTTAGATTGATCGCCCAACCAATATAAGACTTGATACGAGTAATGTGTGGAAACATAACAGAGTTGGTTGAAGTATGGATGCAGTGGCAAGTTCACAGGAGTTCAAAACATAGAAATTTTTCATGAGGTTGCAATGGTGGTTGAGGCAATAGTAGAAGTAGAATAGAGTGTGATCATCGTAACATGATATGGACA
The DNA here is from genome assembly GCA_009831015.1 of Picea engelmannii. Lineage (NCBI taxonomy): Eukaryota > Viridiplantae > Streptophyta > Pinopsida > Pinales > Pinaceae > Picea > Picea engelmannii. The sequence continues at coordinate 512,464 of ML779564.1, forward strand.
TCTTAGACATTGTAGACATAGTTGTGGAGGAGACATATTTCCACGGTTGAGAATATATTGGTCCCACACAACTTTGGGCAAGGGGCAGTGTAGATTGGAGTGCGAGTTGGAACCCTTGGGGTTTCCACTTCGCAAGTAAACTTGAGGTTTCCACTTTGGAAAAATTTGGATTTCCCAGTTGGAACGAAACTTGGGGTTTCCGACAGACTTAGTTGCGACAGGGGCATGAGTTTGGTCGGAGACTTGGATATCACATATTTTGTGGGATTTGTTGGGTACATCGACGAATTGAGGTGGGGGAGGATGTAAGTTCTTCAGCTAGAAGGGTGCAAAGAACCTCACTCAAGTCCTCAAGGAGAAAATTTTTGGGGTTTCTTTGACACCCAAGAGCCACACTAGTTGGGTAAGTGGGAGTCTTAGGCATGTGAATGTGCCAAGGGGCTTTCCCAAGCATGAGGTGAAGCATGGGGCAGTAATAACCAAGAGAAGGGGCACACCAAAGAGGTTGGGGATCGTCGACATGAGGAGCACACCAAGGTTGGGACACACCATTCCTAAGGGATGTGACGGTTGATGGGTGCATAGGTTCATTTGGGTGCAGCAAGTCCACGAAGGGGCACACCGATTCGTTGGGCGTGATGGTTCATGAAGGGGCATGGCACACCCAAAGAATGAAACAATTCACGATGGTGAAATTAGGAGTCCATATAAGAGAACAATGGTGCACAACCAAGGAAAACAAATTTGCACAACAAGGAGAGCAAGATCAACTCTGCAATTCTGAGGCAGACTTGGACAAAGAGAAGTGAGCTCCCTCAAGGATCCAAGTCACTCCACTTGGGAGGACTTGTGATGCATTGAGGTGATTCTATGGACATAGTTGGGGTGACCTTATTTTGTGTTGAGTTTGGGGAAGTCGTGTCACAAGTATGAGTGAGGCCGCATTAGGAGATAGAACTACATGCCTGCATGAAGTCTTGCAGTAGAGAAGAGATGACGAGTACTCTATGGCGGACTCATATTTGGGGTGCTCTGTAGGAGTTGTGAAATATGTTACAACGAATGAGTCTTGGTGTGGCGAATTTGTGTATGAGTGTCTTGGTGAGGTGAGGCGAGTCGTGTGACTTTGCCAAGTTGTAAATTGAGTTGGTAGTGCTTATATTGAAACTATTTTTCAATAAGAATACTTAGTCAGGTGTTAAGCATGCCTTGTGTTTTCCGTGTCTCTTGTTTATTTCAAAAGTGTTCTCTTCATTTTGCATGTACATGGATGTATGCTTAAATGACTAAGTGTTAATTTGTTAACAAATTGTCTAAGTATACAAGAGAGTTGCACTAGAGTAGTAGTGTGACTTGCTTGTAGCTTAGAACATATTATGGGTATGCTCTAGGTGAAGAGGTGTAGTCTAAACAAAGTATCCTTGGTGTTGCCAAGCATCCAAGTGAGAAACTTCACGATGTCGCATGTCCTCAAGAGGTGAAAGATTGCGAGATTCAGGCAAGCACACTGCGGGGACGTGAAGATAATAATTATTACAATAATGATTAGATGAACATCTCAAACTTTGTAATTTTGTTTCAACTACTACAAGTAATTTGAATTGGTTTGTTTTTGGACTAGGGCCACATACTTCGTAAATATTTAACATCATTCAACAATTCAATATTGACTTTAAATAGCTCCCATTTAACAAAAAATGGTTTTGGGTACGTCAATCATCGAACTGAACCATGTGAAATATATCCCTTACAAGAAGAGTTGAATCATGTGAAATATATCCCTTACTCTTGGTCCTCAGTGACTGAGAATAAAACATTATGATATATATATATTTATTTTTAAATTTAATTTTAATAAATAAAAAAGATTAAAGATCTAAATATTAAATATTAAATATATTTTAATATAATTGTTTATAGGACGAAAGAAAATGAATATTTAAAGAAATGTATTAATTTTTTTTTTTTTTAATTTAAAAAATAAATAAATTGAGATAATAAAATAACACAAAACAAAATATGGAATATTATCAAAATTCGTCAATGTGAATGATGATGACAAATATTAACGTCCACAATTTTTTCGGACCTTAACAAGGTAAGGGATTGCTTATTTTTCTTTAGAATTTTATTTTTGTGCTCACAAAGATTTAAAAGAAGTGTTTGAAGATTACCATACTTTTCCTTAGTTGGAAGGTTAGTAAGGTTAAACATTAAGCATGTGAGATTGGGTTAAGATGGATCTAGGCATGGATGAACCATGTGCTTGAAATCTATTAATGTGATCCATTGATTTGAATGTATGCCAATTCTATATTAAACATGATACATTGATTTCAATGTATGCCAACTCCAAATTAACAAGATGGACTGATTTCATGTATGTCAATTTAAGTTATTTGATCAATAGTATAATTATATTCAATAGTCTAAGATGGATCGACAATATGTCAATTTTATATCGACTTTAATTATATCACGTCTACAAGGATCATGGATATCGTCTACAAGATCACGTTTAACTAACTTACAAAAAAAGTTGAAGCATGTGAAATATATCCTCATAGATGAAATGAGTTTCATTGGAAGAAATATGTTAATGAGATGCATTGATTTCAATGCATGTCAATTCCAGATTAACAAGATGCATTGATTTCATTGTATTCCAATTTTAGATTAACGAGATCATGTTTAATTACCTTGCAAGAGAGATGACGCATGTGAAATATATCACGATGCATTGATTTCAGTTTATGTCAATTTTAGTGCATCAAATATACAAAGATCATGGATAACATCTACAAGGATCACATTTAATTACCTTACAAGAAGAGTTGAAGCATGTGAAACATATCTTGATAGACAAAATGAGTTTCATTAGAAGAAATTTGTTAACAAAAATTGATTCAAGACTTCGCTATAATTTCCCAGAAAATGCTAACATTCCTTTTGGTGGGTGGTCATTTATATTGGTTAGTTAAAGAGTTGAATGGTATACGATTTCAACCTCCCTTTTCATATGATCAAAATAAAAAGATGGAAAAACTAGTAGGTGTGACTATAATAAAAGCATAAGAAGATAGATTGAGATTGACCACAATGTGTTAAAAAACACAGGTATTCCAAAAGAGGACGACCACCTTCAGTAACCACTCACACAACAAGATCAAAGATCAACACACCTATGTTTTGATGTGGCAAAACCCCTACGGGGAAACATCCACAGCCCCAACCAACGTGGCCACTTGGAGCAGTTTATTAATGCAAAAGAAAAATATTACAGAGAGATTTTACAAGAGATTTTCTCACAATCGATCATCGGTAAATGACCCTCCATGCTCTTTAAATAGATATCATGGACCAATCAGGTGTTAAGCCACATATCAATGTAGTCGTTAAGATTGAGGAGAATATGAACCGTCAGATCACTCTATGTCGGGAACATATCGTGACCGTCATATTTCCTAACTACAAATGCATACTAATGCATACTAAAGAAACACACTAAGAAAGACACTTTTACCTCATCGACACATTAGATCAAATAGATATTAACTAACTCCGAATTGTCTAAATATCCTAACATCCCCCCTTAAGAAAAACTTGGGATAGGATAAAAGGATTTACAATAGTGACACAATAGGAGAAGGAATGAGACATTAGAGCCTATCCCCCCTTAATGACAACTTCCTGAAATCCTAACATAGATCAAAGTTTGGAAAAATTCGCTTCTGTAAGACACTTTGTGAAAATGTATGCAACTTGGTCTTCTGTAGAGAAAAAGAGAACTTCAATAACTTGATCATGAATGAGCTTTCTGATGAAGTGCATGTGTATATCGATGTGTTTCTTGTGCTGATGTTGAATTGGGTATTTTGCGAGCTTGATGGCACTCTGATTGTCACACCAAAGGATGGTCGGATGTTGTTGCTAGAATATAAACTTTGAAAGGAGTTTTCGAAGCCATAGGGCCTCCTGATTTGTATTTACCGTTGCTCGGTACTTTGCTTCTGCTGAAGAAAGTGAAATAACATGTTGTTTCTTACAGGCCCAAGTGACATGTCCTGAACCAAGGCTGAAAACATAACATGCAGTAGACTTCTGATCATCAGGGTTGTCAACCCAATTTGAATCAGTGAAACCAACCAATAAAGGAGACCCCCCTGAACTGTAATGTATCCCAAACTGAACTGTACCCTAGACATACCAAAGTATCCTTTTAGCTACTTTCCAATGAATTTCATGGGGTGTTTGCATATAATGGGTAACAATACCAATATCAAAGGAAATATCAGGATGGGTATGAGTCAAGTATAAGAGGCTACCAACTAATTGATGATACCAGGTAGCATCAACTTTAGGAGAAGTATAGGTGGCAACAAGCTTGAATCCAGACTATAAGGGAGAAGGGGTTGGTTTAAAATATTCCATGTGAAAGCGATGAAGAAGGTCACAAGCATACTTATACTAGGAAAGAAAAATTCCTTCAGTGGTTTTCAAAACTTGGAGGCCAAGAAAATAGTGCAAAAAACCTAAGTCTGTCATATCAAATTTCTTCTTAAGGCTAGTTTTCACATGGTTTAAAAGTTTTGAGTTACTACCAGTAAGGATAAGGTCATCAACATAAATGGAAATGATTATGAGATGATTTCCTACTTTCTTGGTATAGACATTAGGATCAGAATGACATCTAGAAAATCTGGTGTCAATAAGAAAGTTGTCCATTTTGGCATACCAAGCTAGAGGAGATTTCTTAATACCATAAAGAGATTTATTAAGGTGATAAACAAGGTTAGAGTCATTTTGGACATAGCCAGGAGGTTGTTCCATGTATATTTCTTCTTGCAAATCCCCATGCAAGAAGGAACATTTAACATCCATCTGATGGACCTCCCATTTATGTGAGGCAGCAAGGGCAAGAACAAGGCAAATGGAATTCATTTTGGATACAAGGGAAAAGGTTTCATTAAATTCAATTCCTTCAATTTAGAAATCCTTTGGAAACTAACCGAGCCTTGTGTATTTCAACACTTCTATCTAATGCAGACTTAGTTATGTATGTTAGAATATAATGGATGTGCTCATTTTACCATTGACAATATCGCTATTGTCACCCAACCATAGGCCGAAGCCACCCTCCGAGCACCTTAACCTTGATAGAGAATCACTCCGGAAGAAAACCCTAGGCTAGATAGCCAAACAAAGGGTAGTGGTCCTTTCCCCAAGGATAGTGCACCAACAAGAGCTGATCAAATAATCCAAACCCTAGCCAAGAGATAGTCCAAGCCAAACGTGATCTGCTAGCTATAACAGCTGCAGTGGCAACTCTCCTCCAAACATGCGCACAAAACTGGGCACTGCAGTACGCACAAGTGTTGCTCTGCAATTCTGAGACTGCCTGTCGGAATGAAGACTGATCTCCTGTATTTATAGTAATTCTGGCTAACTGCCTGGGCTAGCTTCTCATTCTGGGTATCTGTCTGTTCAGTATATATTATTTCTTCTGGCTGACTTCTTCTCTTGGAGGCTAATAACCTAATGCAAGTTATATTCTTGACCCGACATGTCTTCTAGGGTTATTAACCAACTCATTAGGGTTTCTTCTTGCTTCCTGAAATATTATATTCTCGTTAGGTTTACACATGGAGGTAAATACCTCCCGCAACTACCATAATATCAACACTCCCTCCTAGCTAGGGAGGTATTACAGGTAATGGTCTTGAGCACAAACATACTATTCACCTGGTAGCATCAACATAGTTGTATAGACTATCTCATGACTAGATCATGAGCACCATCATCACCATCAGTGTCATCAGGTGCATCATCTCTTGGAACCATACTCTATCTTGAGTAATCAAACATGATGCTCACTCCACAGAGTGACACATGAGCCATTCTTCTAATCTAGAAGAATAAATGTTTTGAACCATTTTCTGTCTGGGAAATCTCTGTTCATTGATCATCCATCTAGTTGATAATCATTTTCAACACCGCTGATAGTCTTCAAGACAATCAGAACAATATCATTCAATATAACACAACTGTGTCTATCCATATTAGTACACAACTACAATCTAGTGGTACACTACCACACCAAGTAGCACACAGGTACTTGATCAAACAGTGGAACACATCCACCACAATAGTATACTGTCTAGAGACATACAGTCTTCATAACAATCATCTGATATCAACCTGCACAAAAACAATGTTATGATATAAAATGAATCATCTGGGCCATTCTTTCACTCACATCTGTGAGATTTGAAAGAGTATCTTCCCTCAAAAAGGTAAGACATCAATGATGAGCTATCCGGACTATTCTTCCCAAGCAAGGAAGAATAAATGTCCTAATTTTTCTGAGCTTGGACCATTCCCCACCCTGGGCCGTTCCTCCGACACTAAACAAAGTGCAGCCTGGAGAGAATGATCCACCCTAAGGAATCACTATCCAAACCATTTCCCATGTTAACCACAAGAGGAAATTACTGTCCTGCACCAACCTCCAAAACAAACCATTCCTCATGTTAACCACAATGAGAAATCGTTGTCAGACGAGGCGAGCCAATATTCTTGAGTAACCCTCAAGAAGAGAGACTGCACTAGACCACTTCCCATGTTAACCACAATGGGAAGTCGTTGTCTATGGTACATCAACAATCTGGACCAATTTCCGAACTGGAAAATGTCTGTCCTTCAGAAATCTCAATCCACTTTCCAAACTGGAAAGAAACTGCTCATCCTGGACTATTTTTCAAACTGAAAAATGACTGTCCATCAATCAATAATATGTCAGTGCTCCCTCCCAACCTGGGAGTCATCTCTTCATTTTTCAATAAGGAAGTCGTCTCCACGAGCTTCTAGCTTGAGTGTGCAAACTCTTTCATCTTGGACATAAGCTTTACCAAAAATGTCTGCTTATCTGCTCATCTGTGGAGATATGTATTGGAGAACCACTTTCTCCTTTCTGGACTTCATCACGGATAATGTAATGCTTGATTTTAAATGTACTTCAGTCTGGAACACTAGTTTTCTCTAAAGGCTTCATGTAGCTCTGATCAATAAAATATATCATTGTTGGAAAACTGGAACATATCCATGTGGCACTTCTTCTGTTATCATGAGATCTAATCTTCTGAGTAATCATCTTGATACAATATCTCTGTTATAGAAAATATTCACCACGCTTTTGCTGTGCACTGGAGGTTCTCCACCAAGTTATCTTCTTCTATCTTCATACAAGGGTCTCTTTCTGGTATGCTTCAAAGTCTTGAGGTTGCTCTTCATACACTCTTTGTTCAATTGCTTTGGAGAACAGTGTTTTCATTTATCTGATGTAGAACTCCAACCCATGGATATTGCGGATGATATAAAGACTCATGTAGAGCTATGTTTGATTTATTGGAACAAGTAATCATCATAGTCTTCTCCCTCCATTTGGGAGAACCTCTAGTTCTGGATCTTGCAATGCTTGCATATATATACATTGTTCTTCATCACAACTTTCAGTTCCTTTGCTTGATTTCTTTTATTGAGTTCATATTAGGTTGGTGATCTTGTGATTCTTAATACAATGACTGGCTGTTCTGGCTTCTCTTTCTTTCTTGGAATCTTCATGTTCTTCCTGATGTTTTTCTATAGCTCTTGGGTCCATGGAGTTTCTTATAGATTCCATGCCCTAAATATTCCACTTCTTCCTTTCATTATAGAATCATGGATGTGGATGGACAACCAGGGATACTTTAAGGCTTCTCTTCGAAGAAGACTTCTTCTGAGGTTGAACTGAACATGTACTGTCTTTCATGGATGCTACCATGGATATATACTTCATCATCTTCAATGGATCATAGGATTATCTCCCTCCTAATCCTTGCTTCATGTATGAGTGCATATAATCAGCTCCCTCCATCTAACAGAGTCCACACTTTCGTCTGCATCCTTATTGTCTTCTACAATATATAATCGACTCCCTCTATCTAACAAAGTCTAAGCTTCCATCTTATTKTCTTCTGCAAAACGTCATAAGTCTTTCTCCAATTTCCTCTTGATTGCTGACTTCTTTTTGTCTTTGCTTCTTCTAAGTCTCTTCATGAATGATTCTGATTTCGGCTTATCTTGTAATAGCTTCCACATGATTTGTTTGATGTATTTCATCCTTTCATGTGTATTATCTGGCTTGTATAATGATAGCAATCCTTATCTTGTTGTTCTTCCATAAGTATAGTTCTTCTTGGAACATATTGTCTTCTAAGAGATAGATATACAAGATATGCAAACAAGACATGTGTAAGAACTAAGAAGAATATTGTTACCTTCAGAAGAATAAGTCTCTTTCATCCTGCTTAGTCTTCTTTGTAAGAACCTTTTCTTTGGAAACTGATGCTTCGTGTTTCTCCTTCCTTTTCTTTAGCTCGGGACAATGATTCTTGTAGTGACCATACTTTTGACAGTTGAAGCATTGTACTTCTGAAATATCTTTCTCTTGATTTGTCTTCCTCCTTGAACCAAACTTCCTTTTGTTCGTGAAATTCTTGAATCTTGCCGTGAAGGCTTGATCATCGTACTTATTTTGGGGTTTCTCTTTTGCATTGATCCTGGATTCTTATTGAGCACAAGAAGTCCAAAGTTCTTCAAATGTAGGATACTCCTTTCTTGTGTTCATGCTCGCGGCAAATTCATCCCACGTCTTGGGAAGACCATTGAGTACTATGTTTACCAATTCCTTCTCTGAAATGATCTCTTCAATGGCTTGTAGTTGATATCTTAACTGGGAGATCCTCACAAAGTATGATGTTATGATATTATCATCATTCATCTTCATGTCACAGAGCTCATTCTTTAGACTCATTATTTGTCCAATGTTTCTGACTGAGAAGAGGTTTGTTAGGGCATCGTACATCTTCTTCGACGAGTCAATATGGGAGATGTAGGTTATCAAGTGGTCTTTTATAGATTCCACTATGATACTCATGACATTGATCTATAAATTTTGTGTGATCGCCCATGACTAAAACCAACCTAGATCCATCTTAACCCTGGATCTCTCAAGTGTCAAGAGAGATCAAATCTCTCGAGGTGCAAACCTTTAACTTTTCCTTAAGTTTTGTACTCTAAAATAGATTTGCGCCTTGAAAGATTTGATCCCTCTCGACACTTGATAAATCCAGGGTTAAGATAAATCTAAATTAATATTATAAACAAATCTATTATTATTAAAAACTAATAAACCTGATTTTCAAAGATTAAATAAATAATCTTATAAAAATATATTTTTTATATACTAGTTAATATACAAATTAAAAATAATAATAATAATAAATCATTTAAAATGATTAATAATAATAATAAATCACTTAAAAATGATTAACAAAATTTAAAATCTTCCAATTTGGAAGATTTGGTGAAGGGGAAATAAACATGCATTAAGGGTGGATCTTTTGTTCATAGATATGCATTAAGGGTAGAGTTTTTCAACGCATTAAGGTAAAAGGATAAATCTCATGATGGCATGAGGCACCACTAAATTACATGACTATATTTCTTTAACTTCATGGCAAAAACATTTCACCATTTTTCTAAATATTTTATTTTTAAATTTAATTTATTAAAAAATAATGAATACATTAAAATATTTAAATTATAATGTCTAAAATATTGAGGACTATGCCATACTTTTTCTTTAGATAGTGACAATATAATATACTTTTATTGTAGATTGTGATATCATTATCATTATATTATTATTTATATTAAATAATTAAAATTTCAAATTTTTAAATATTGGAAAAATAATTAATTTTGAATTTCAACCCATTAAGGTAAAAGACTAAATCTCATGATGGCATGAGGTACCACTAAATTACATGATTATATTTTTTTAATTTTATGGCAAAAACATTTGACTAGTTTTTTAAATAATTTATTTTTAAATTTAATTTATTTAAAAATGAATGAATATATTGAAATATTTAAATAATAATAATAATAATAATAATAATAATAATCTATTTTTAAGGTTATGGTCAAACCACACCAAATTGGTATATGATACCTTTTTGTTTGTGGGACAAGGGACTCTTCTCCGCCCAACGATTTGACTGGTAAAGTCTACGGAGGTATATATACCCTACCCCCTTCTGGATTTGAACTTATAATCTCTTAGAAGAAAACACATGTTCTGAATCATTAGGCCCACTCAAGTTGTATTTAAAGACTATGGCATACTTTTTCTTTAGACAGTGACAATATAATACACTTTTCTTGTAGATTGTGATATTATTATCATTATATTATTATTT
>ML779564.1:540803-567960 GCA_009831015.1 Picea engelmannii
CCTCTCTCGCCTGATGCTGATGAAGAATACCCTTCTTGTTAAGGGGGAGTGTTGAAATAATGTAACTGCGAAGAGCATTCTTATTATTATTTTGTTATTGGATTAAATCCCCATTGTGGATTAATCATGTCATCATTATTATTATTATTGTTATTGGATTAATCCCCATTGTGGATTAATCATGTCGATAATTGTATAAGGACCAAATCCCCTTTTGCGGATTGGTCATCGGACAATTACAAAGGGCAGAATAAGAAGTTGGCCCCAACAGTTATTATGGAAGACCCATAATTAATTAAAGGTGGGTTTACCCACCCAGAGTGAGAGGTCGGCCCTGCCAGTTGTGACCTTTCAGACGTGCCAGTCTTGTATAAATAAGAGGCTAGTGCCTCACTTCTAACACACAACTCACTTGCTCATTATCTTATGAGGCAAGCTACAATTACCAGTTGGAGAGAGGAGAAGAAGAGTGGCACATCTCTTGGAGAGGACTATCTGTATTGGTTTGAGTTATCTCTTGAACATTGTATAAGCCATTTATGATCAGGAAGTTTTTGCTGGGTTTTCTTCCCCTAGAGGGTTTCCCAGGATAAATGCTATGTCTCTTGTGAATGTGTATTTCTTAGTGATCTTGTTCTTATTATGCTCTTATCTAATGAAATGCAAAGAACTATAATAATGTCATAAACATTAACAAAGAGATATATCATCACCAACAAATATTTTCTTGGTGTTACATTCATTTAGAGAAGAAAATATGTCTTTATCCTTAGCCATATGATAAGATGCTCTAGAATTAATAAGCCACTCATCAGAAGAAGAAGTAGAAGTTGTATTGAATGAGAAACCAGAAGTAGAAAGTGCATGTCCATGAGAAGAAGAAGAAGTAGAATCAATACTGATGTTGTGATTCTTCATCATTGATTCTAAATATGCCATCTTCTCGAAACATTTGGGCTCATCATGACCATCTTTATCACACAAGTTGCAATGTATGTCAGTCTTATTTTTATATTTTTCTCCTTTGTCACCATTAGGATTGGAAGATGTTTGAGTGGGTTTGGGACCCTTATGTTTCTTGTTGTTGTGGTGAGGATGTTGCTTCTTGGGATTCTTGGGTTTATCTTTCTGATGGACGACTAAGGCTTTGTTGGAGGTACTTGCAGTGTTGATCACTCCAAGTTGTACAAGTTTATCTTGCTCTCTAATCAAAGCATCAAAAAAGGACTCAAGAGTGGGTTTTTGACAAGTTTTACCTAGAGCCTCTTTCATGGCATAAAAGGTAGATAGAAACACATAATATACACTGTTTAGCTTAGAAAGAATAAGATATATGCAACACTCTTCATCCATCTTTATCTTATATTCTTCACATACAATTCTGAGTGTTTTAAAATTAGATAAATAATCTTCAATGCAAGGAAAATCACTTGGAATTAAATTCGATACTTGATTTTCTAACTGTTGTGCTCTAATAACATTGTGTTTACCAAAAACAGATTCAACATTTTCCCAAGCTTCATCGGGTTTATCAATTTTTTGAAGGTGAAACCTTAAATCAGTGGATATGGACATTCTGATTATTCCATGTGCTTCATCATTCCTATTATCCATTTGAATTTCTTATCAACATCAATAGGTTTTGTTTCCTTTCCCAAGGTAATCCGATACAAGCCTTTACTTCTTAATAAATCCTCCATATGGGATTTCCATTGGAAGTAGTTGGTGTTGGTAAGAAAAATATTGCTTGAAGAATCCATATTAAATATGTAGATAATATGTATTTAAAAACTAAAACTGATGATATAGATGGAAAGATCTCGAAAAATTTGGTGGTTTAAAAAAAAATGGCACTGAAAATAGACTTCGGATGTGAAAGTTATGCTCTTTTAGGAAAATGTATAAACGGTAACCAAAGGAGCACATGATGGTGTAAGTTGCTTTTTGAAGTGACCCACTTTTATAAAAATAAGTGGAGTTCAATTTTACAATGAAGTTACTTTATAAAAGAAAAGTTTCATGCAAAATAAATAACTCTAAAATATTAAAGCTACTTACACTGATTCACTTTTATACTTGAAGTGAAATACACTTTACAACGAAGCATGAAATTTTTCAAAAAAAGGTAACAAAAAGAGAGACTTGAGCTCAAGACATATTACTTAATAAGGAAACTTTTAACCAAGTGGGATAGCAAAACATATTGTAATATTTAGCAAGAGGATTGTTGTTGTTGTTGTTGACGACCTTGGAGAGTGTGCTAAAAAAAAAACTCTTTTCACACAAGATTTTTTTTTTGCTTCTCGATGACAACAAGGGTTAGATCTCGGTTAGCTTACCTAGAAAATGCATATTTTCCTATCTGTTTTGGATTTTTAGAGATCGCACAGGGCGCAGGACAAAGAGCATACACAGATCTAAAAGAGTAGCAACCTGAAAACAAACAATATAAAACCGAAATAATACTCTGCAAAAAATTTAAAAAGGGCGTATTCAGACTGTATACCTCCAGATCTAGATGAAATGGTCGTATCTTGGGAAAAAAAAAACTTTTTGAGTAAAACGAAAAACATTCATTAATCAAACAAGATTTGCGGACGCAATGGAACAATCCTCTTAGCCTAGAAATGTACGAAAATGGAGATGAGGCAACTTAGCTTCACGATCTTGATCTGCAATAGGAGCAGGTCTTCAAACAGGCTCTGATACCATGTTCAACAACACAAGTATTCCAACATAGGACAAACACCTTTAGTAACCACTCACACAACCAAATCAAAGAACAACACATTGATGTTTTAACGTAGTAAAACCCCTACGGGGAAACATCCATGGCCCCAACCAACGCGACCACTTTGAGAAGTTTATTAATGCAAAATGAAAATATTATAGAGATATTTTACAAGAGAATTTCTCACAATCGATCATCGAAAAATGAACCTCCATGCTCTTTAAATAGATATCATGGACCAATCAGGTGTTAAGCCACAGATCAATGGCCGTTAAGATCGAGGAGGATATGAACCGTCAGATCACTCTATGTCAGGAACATATCGTGACCGTCAGATTTCCTAACTACAGATGCATACTAAAGAAACACACTAAGAAACACACTTTTACCTAATGACACATTAGACCAAGTAGATATTAACTTACTCCTAAGTGTCTAAATATCCTAACATTGTGCAGGCCTTTTAAAGTCTTCTAACAAATCTAAGGTGCACTCCTTGCACAGTCGTGAGAGCCCAGAAACACTCAGAAAACTACAAACATATAATTCTATCTATTCCTACAAAGGAAACATATATGCACTAACATCATCCATAACCATACACATTAACCATTCAAATGCATTCAAAAAACACACAGAAAATCAGATGCAGGGAAATTTGCCTTTGTATTAACACGGAATGGTATTCACATTGTATACAAGACTGGATTGCAACATAGTCTCAACTATTTCTCTCCTCTCCTCTCCTTTCTTCAACAAATTTACTAACTACTCTCTATAACTCTCTTCAACAACCTCTTTTGGGCATAGATTACATACACTTATACACGAGGGGCTTCTCGAGCCTTCCCTCCAGACATCTTAGTGCTATCATTTTGCAATTAAAGCATTCTCCTACTAAGCCTTATTACAATAAATGGAATTTACAACCCACATATGATTCAATGCTCGATATATGTTCACTGCAACCCATTAAAGGTGACTTTACACTTATCCTGTACAAATACAATGGCTTGGATTTCCTTGAGCCTTAGAAACTTTAATGACATTAAATTACATTTAAATTTTGAGATTTAAAATAAAAAATGAGAAGACTGACGCTTCTCTCTTAGGGATCCTCTCCCTCCTAGTGCGTTGTTGTGATGGTTGTTGACACGTTGATGAGTTGGAGAGATGCTCATGCATCATACTCCCATGCTGAAAAAAATCATGAGCTCTTGCTCATGCCTCCTCTACTGCTGTTGTTGAGATCCTCCTAGGTCCCAAACTTTAGCTCTGAGTTGTCCACCTTCTCTTCTTCTTTTCTACTCTTGATGTTGTCTTGTTGTTGCTGCAGGCTCTCCTTTGGTCAGCCTCCATCTGTTGTTGATTGTCTTCTTTTTTGATTCCAACATCAACCTTCTCATCTCCTCTATCTCCATGTCCAGCTTGTCCATGGGTTGGCTTCTCTCTTGCAGTCTACTCTATTGCATATCCTCCTCTTCATCAATATCCAACTTGGCCTGTTGGATGAGTCTTCTCTAGGTTATTTCTCCTTCTTCTAGAGCTTTCACTTCTTCAAACAGATCAAAGGGAAGATCAATATGATCTCCCATACTAACTTCATCACCTGTGGCATTTAATTTCCACTCCACTACAGGCTCAAATTCTGCAACGATATTATTGGGTTGTTGCTCAACTATCTCTCTTGACAGTCCTCTTTCTGTCAATTCCTCTACTCTTCTGTCATCTCCTCATGCTGGTATAAGTTCAACATTTTCCAGTTGCTCCTCATGCTGGAATTCTTCTCCATTCCACATGACCACATCCTTTTGGAAATCTTCCTCTGTCTCTGGTTTCCTTAGCCAATCCTCCAACATCTTCAACTCCTTCTCCCACCGAGTGAGCATTTTATTTGAATGATCCTCTACCTTCATCTCTTGGGAATATTTTAATATTTTCTCCTTCTCCTTCTCTACGACAGTCTCTGTTGGTTGTCTTTCTTCTTCTACACCTTTACTAGCCTTTGTTGGGCTGCTTGAAAGGAATATACTGATTCCCCCAATGATGAGAACACACCTATGATATTCCTCCTCTCCTATCAATGCTCCTTGCCGATCTGAATTCTTCTCTGAGTTCATGAGACTCTCATATAGTCTCATCTCCTCTTTTCCCACCTGGCAACCTGAATTTTAATTTCTACCCTTCTGGCAGTCTACAAAGATATCTTCAACTGATCCCTTCTCATTTCCCTCATGGAAATATACAAGATCTTCAATTGATTTCTCTTCCTCATCACCGATGCTTTCCCCACTTTTTGGTTCACAAACGCAAACCATCTCCTCCTCCATGTCACTGAGATTTTTAAACTGCCTCAACCACCTCCTCAACATCTCTTTCTACCTCTTGCAAATCAACTGCTAGATATGCCACTTCGCTTTTTAATTTATGGGCCACTCATACCTCCAACTTCTTTTCCTTCCTGCTGCATCTTCAACATAAACCTATCAAACCTCTCTTGGGTGTTCTTGATCTCTTTATCCATCTCTTCTTGGCTTATCTTCCCGCGATCTCCTTTCAGACCTTGCTTCTGGCCTTTAGTAGCCATCTTCTCCTTCCTTTTCCGTCCTGGAATTTTTTTTGTCTATTGTCTACAAATAGATCTCCACACACAACAAAGAATCAACACTTTGTATTCTTCTCCTTTTCATGTTGTCTACATACAAAATTACACTCTGATACCACTTGATGGTATCAGATGAAAACATTTCCCTTACCTACTATCTGTAAACAAAATCAAGTTCTGATATCACTTGATGCAAACCCCGACCACCTCATAGGGCCCGCCAAACCTCCGGGACTAAGGATCCTTCTTCTGTGGAGTTGAAATAGCTCTCAGATCCCTACTGGATCCCTTGAAATCATAAATCACATGCGTTATTTCTTCTCTCTACGCACAAATCTGTGTTCACGAGGGTCTATTTACCCACGTGGAGAAATCCACATGACCTCAGGCTATAAACCGTGGGATGGATTTCATCTTGGTGAAGAATTCAGGACTTCGGAGCTCCAGGTTTTGAAATCTCCAACAACAACACACAATGTTCCTCCCACATGTTGAACCAACAGATAATCAAACAAAGGGTAGAGATCAACGACTCATAGGTACTCCGAGCCTGCGCTCTTCGGTAGTTCTAACCACTCCAACATACAATATCCCCGAACTTGTGAACTCTGAACTCGCAAATTGAACGATTGGCACTCACCTCAGAGCAACAGTTGATATGTACTCTGCACTCCGAGCTTTAGATCCTTTCACAACCCAACACCTTAGATCCTCTGGAGTGTCGAACTAGCGAAATCGTGAAGGGTTGTGATCAACGATCCACCTGTCCTTGTAAATGGATGAATGAGATCTACTCTGGCCTTTGGTAGTTCTCGATCCAAACAAACTCACACTCGGTTTCTTCCAGAGTGCTAGATCTCCAGACTCTGAGATCTGTTGACACGTGGCTCTTTCTACCAATGGCTAGGATTCATTCCAGAATTCAGAACTTTGGGAATTCCACACACTTATGTTATCACTCCCCAAATTTTTCGGATAGCCATACTTTTGAACAACACTGGATCTGTGGACACGTGTACTCACGACTGACGACCCAGATTTATTTTGGGTCCCGATACTTTGGGAAATTTTTGACCCAAAATGACTCACCTCTCGATTCCTCTGGAATTCCAAGTATCCACACACATAATCTATTGACACGTATGCCTGACGCCAATGGTCAAGGTATGCTCCAGGCTTTAGAGATTCGAGGTTTTCTCCTCTTGTTTGCAACACATCCCAACTCTTCTGAAGTGTCATACTCCCGAGCTGTACTAGATCTGTTGACACATGGCCTTATAACTGACACTCAAGATTTATTTCAGACTTCGGGGCTTCAGATAATTTTCTTCCTCCGTAATGCAAAACTCAATACTTCCGAAGCAACGAATTCCCAAGGACTCTAATATTTATCGGCCATGCACCTTACATGGATCCAACAATGGTTGGTCCTTGCACTCAGATCTGATGTCTAAGATCTGTTCTCCCTCCCTGTGTGATCCTCCTCCTGTCTATACTTAGATCCAACTGTCCATATCTATTTCCGCAACCAATCCGATGGTTGTTGTAGCTTCCTCCTTCACCAAACTTTTCTGCCTTCCTGGTAGCAAGACTCTCTTTCTCCCGAGCCTTCTCACTTGGAATACTTAACCTACAATGCACTTTGTGCACACAACTTTCCTTAGAACTTAATGGTCTATGAAAATCACATGCGTACTCCTTGTGCTCCTTCCACAATCTGAACCTTAAAAGGTTCTTGACCTCTGCACACCTTTCAGGGATTCTGTGCAAACTTGCACTATCTCTCCTGAGCTTGTAATTTCTCAGAGTTCAAATGGTTTCAGCCCTTTGTTCCTCCAAATTGTTTCTTGTGCCCTCCTGGAATTCATGCTCTCCCTCCAGATATTTTCCAACACTTCAACAATGTGTTGACTTCATGCACTCTTTGCACTCAACTCTCCTTGAGTCTTGAACTTTAAAGACTCACTGACGCACTCCTTTCACTGGCTCTCAGAGTATTCAGTAACTATGATGTGCACTCCTTGCACTACCTCTTCTGAGCTTGAGAACGATTCTGCTGTGCCCACCTGGAACACTCTTTACAGAACTCCTGAACAAGTTCTTACGCACTCCTTGCACAGGCCTTTTAGAGTCTTCTAACAACTCTAAGGTGAACTCCTTGCACAACCGTGAGAGACCATAAACACTCATAAAACTACATACAAATAATTATATCTATTACTACAAAGGAAACATATATGCACTAACAAAATCCATAGACATAAACAATAACAATTCAAATGCATTCAGAAAACACACAGAAAATTAGATGCAGGGAAATCTGCCTTTGTATTAACACTGAATGATATTTACATTGTATACAAGAATGGACTATAACAGAGTTTGAGCTCTTTCTCTCCTTCCTCTCCTCTCCTTTCTTCAACAAATTTACTAACTACTCTCTACAACTCTCTTCAATAGCCTCTTTTGGGCATAGATTACATACATTTATATGCGAGGGGCTTCTTGAGCCTTCCCTCCATACATCTTAGTGCTATCATTTCGAAATTAAAACATTCTCCTACTAACCCTTATTACAATAAATGGAATTTACAACCCAGATATGATCCGATGCTCAATACTGTTCACTGCAGCCCATTAAAGGTGACTTTACACTCATCTTGTACAAATACAGTGGATTGACTTTCCTTGAGCCTTACAAACTTTATTTACATTAAATTACATTTAAATTTTGAGATTTAAACTAAAAAATGAGAATACTGGTGCTTCTCTCTTTGGGATCCGCTCCCTCCTAGTGGGTTGCTGCTCTGGTTGCTGATGCGTTGATGAGTTGGAGAGATTCTCCTACATCACACTCACTCCCTCACAACTGCATAAGACTAGTGGTGCACAAGTTTGGAGAGGCAGTGCAATTGCTGCAACTGGGATTTTGGTTTTTGGTTGGACTTTCTCTTGGTTATGGTTTGGAATTTCTACTTAGTATTTGGTTATTATTGCTTGGTGCGCTAGCCTTAGAGAAAGGTGTTCTACCTTGGTTGGCTATTTGTATTCTTCTGGAATTATTCTGTCTGTCAAGGTTAAGGTGCCCGTGGGTGGCCTTTGTGCCTATGGTTGGGTGACAATATTGTTATATTGTCTATGGAAAAATGAGCACATCTCTTTATTTTCTAATAGGTTATGGTCCCATACTATCTTCAGATAGTCCAACAATTGGAAGATAGATTGGGAAGTTAGTTGTTAAGCTCATTATGGTACCGGTTATAGCTGCAACTAGTTTTTCTGATTATGCAACTGCAACAAACCCTAACCCTTGTGTTTGGGCACTTATGATGAAGCATTTTACCTAATTCATTAATATCCCAGTGCATCCAATCCTAGCGCATCTATTGGTACCCTCATCTAGCAAAAATTCCAAGCTTGAATTTTTGGTCAAAGTTTGACTGGTCAAAGTCAAAGTCAAATTCAAAGTGAAAGGTTGACTTCTTTTAAAATTGATTATGTGGTCAAAGTTGAAATTTTATAGTTTATATCTTGTTCTAATAATTGAATCTAATCTCTTCATGTCAATATGGTTTCTAGTTTCAGATTCAAAGATAAGTTGGACGATGCTACAAGACTTCAAAGGTATGCACTTGTATATGCTATCCAAGTTATATTATCTAGAAAAATGTGAGTGTGTTTGTAGGAAAATTATTAGAGATCTTGTTCAAGATGTAATCTTGGACTCAATGCATTCAAAGGAAGAAGCACACCCTCCATAGCATTTGAGGATTCAAGTTCCAGTTTTGATTAAATTGTTAAGCTTCAAATTTGTGTATATCAAGGGTGATAGTTGCTACATTACAAATTGTGAAAGCAGTATTTGAAAGATTCTACTATTTCTAGGTGCAATGAATACATGAATGTATATGAATACTATTGATATAGATGTTTATTGTACTTGTTTGAAAGTTGAACTAACATCTCCTCTAGATATATATTTCTTGTTTTCTCTTGGGCAGGTACCCTTGTGAAATATGTTTGATGAACAATCCTTTCAGAGGTTTTCATAGAATAATTTTATAAGGATGACACAACTTCAAGATGGGCAACAATCAGAACAAATAGAAACAAACTTAAAGAGACTCAGAGGAGTCAAACTCGAAGGAAATAAAAAATCAAAAGTAAACTAGAACATGCTTGTGACACTTTATAGAAAGCAAAGAGAGATGCAACAGACAGAAGCATGGATTCTCTTAGATGGAGGGAGATAATCATAGAATTCCAAAAGAAGAGCATGCATATTTCTCATTCATGCATGAAGTCGGGATTAGGAGGGAGATAATCCCCAACATTATGATCCATTGAAGAAGAATCCGTAAATACTATGAAGTATCTATCCATGTTCTTCATTGGAAGTAGTAGCCATGATAAGCAACACATATTCATTTTGACTCTAGAAGAAGTATTCTTCGAAAAGAATCCTTGAATATCCATGGTTGTCCATCTACATTTATGTTCCTATGGTGGAAGGTTGGAGCCTTCAAGAAAGAAGGGAATTTAATCTATAGAATATTCCATGGACTCCAACACTGAAGAAAAACACGAGGAAGAACATGAAGATTCCAAGAAAGAAAAAAAGTCAGAACAGCCAATTGAACCAGTTTGAACCCACTAGAAGTAGTCAAGAAGAAGGAATGGAAGGAAGCTATGATTCTGAAAAAGCATTGATAAATATAAGGTAAGAATCAAGGATAGAGGGTTATCCTAGTAGGAGGGAAAAGACTACGATGATAACTTGTTCTAGTAACCAGATATACCTCTACATGAGACATTATATCTCCTGTAGTTGTAAATGTGTTGAACCTACACATAATAGATCTAGCTAGAAAATACCACACAAATTTGCAGAGAGAAATTGAGAAAGAAGAAGCAAGAGAGAAAGAATGGAAGAATTCTCATTAACCATGATGAATAATGAATAATTTACACATGATATACTTTGTATAACTCAACCAATGCACACTGGAGGAGAAGCCAATGTGCCATAGTGGTGGTCTAGAGTGATCTGGACACACACCATCAATTACGGGAGTAAAATTCCACCTAGTCTAGTTTCTGAGGCAGTTACGGAAGTGAACTGATGTTGGTGCAATTATATGTTCAATAAATTGCAATCATTTAATATGTCAATCCGGTTTCATAATCAATAGAGTTGATGTACTCTAAGTACCGATAAAATATAATTTTCTATGTCTTTTGATTATAGTATATGTAAGAAACTACTTATGAAACTAAAAACTATGTTTGACACCTTTCAAATAACACTCCACACATACAATTCAAAATACAGAAAGCAAAATTGATCAACAAATGTATAACTCATAATTCTTGTTCAGGTGATAGATCTTGCTCATTGCTGGCTCATGAAAGATAGATATGGGCTATGATTCTATCTCCTGTAACAACCCCACAATCACTTATTAACGTTTTGGAAACTTAACTGAGCTAAAAGAACTACTAGGCAGAGTATAAACACTCCATTGTAAGCGCATTTATGTGAGAGATGGAGGTCTTAATTGTACCTGTATGTGAAAAATAAAACCTGATTAATTATAGGAAATAAAATTGAGTATGGTAGGATTCTCCATTACCGGTTCATGTACAGTGAAAGGTAGAGATCCAAACCGTTCTTAGATATGTAGAATGGAAACAACACTATAGAATTTGTCTAGATAGAACATTAAATCACTTAAAGTAAATAATTGTCCTCGCACACTCACACAAAGATGTAAAACCATTTTTCAGAGATCTCATATACACAACTCTGTCTTATTCAAAATTACTATACATCCATAAGACCTGCTATCAAATGCATCACTGAAACATATCAGAGAAGGAATTAAATGTTGTAATCAAAATATGAAAATACTATGTTCACACACACAAGGAATCAAAATCATATTCACAATTACTTACAAAGAGACTTACCTTAGTTGGGTCAGTGGGCCCTTGTCCTACCAAAAAGGTATCTCTTAAGATAACTTACAATAGAGAAGGTGTAAACACAAACATATAATTTATAACATAATTTATATCGTTGCCTCATAAAAATGGAGATACAATTCACAATTGTTCCAAAGAAAAACTTACAACATAACTGTGATTTACTTTATTTCTCTCTATATCCTATCATCTATGAGGCTCTCTCTTTTAAAGAGAAGCAGACGTTACAACCCAAGTCTAAAGATAACGTCAAATGTTTGTATAATATTTAAAATTGGATGATATAGTGATTGTTAAGGAAACGATTTCATCCTCATGACTCGAAGTGCATGAGTGATGAAATGTATCATGTCCTCCAATGAACAGAGAATGTTCGAACCAACAAAATGGCTTGAACTCATCAAGAACAATCTCATTCCAACAACCAATCCCGAGAATTCAGAACATGTACCAGATGCACACAAATGCATAATCTTGGTACCCGACAGGCGTAACAAACGGTACTAGACGCACACAGGAATACATGTCAGTACCGGACAACCTCAATAATGAGTACCAGATGACCTCAACAACGAGTACCAGACGACCTTAGAAACAAGTACCGGACGATCCCAACAATGGGTATGGGATGATCTAAGTAACATGAACTATTAGAATGAAGTCTGCTTGAACCATCCAAAGTAATTAGAAAGTTATTTGAACATCAAATATTCAGTCCTAATTATTAATAAATCACTAGAAATTATGATTAAACATCAATTACCTCATGGGTTCACAAGAATTTCTTAAAGGGAATGTCTGATGAGGAAACTAGGCATAAAGTGCATCGAGATTAGGCAAAATTGGTTAGGATATAGGCGAGATAAGACAATTGGAGGTGACAAAAAGGAGGCTCAACATTTCCCCCATGCCTAACTCATTGCATGTCCTCATGCAAAACTGTTGAATCAATCTTCAAAATTTCAAATCTGGTGCTGATCTTCTACCTTTCTTGAACATTAGCTGCTTGGTTTTAAGATATCCATCCCTAAAGCCTTATACTTGATCTCCCTCTTAATGACTTGTGTATACTGTACTAGTCGCAAAACTTTGTTCATCTTGGCAGAGACTTCATCATGCTCTTCTTGTAGTATGTAGTTATTCTCTTTTAGTTGTGTATTCTCTTTCTTGATATGCCTATCCAACACTTTACACTCGTCTATTTCTTGCCTCAACCCTTCATTCTGTTTTGTAAGATTTTTAAATTTTACTTCCAACTGATGTTTGGTTAGAGAGTTGACTAGTTTTTGAATTGCTTTCTCTATTATTTCTTCCCTAGATTCAATTTCTCTCCTTAAGTCCTTGAGTGTTCCTATCACTAATTCCTTTGCTTCACTAATAGTCGCTACATGCATTTCGTTTTGCTATGGTGAAGTTGGAATTTCCACTGGATCTTCTGCAAACAAAGGGACATCTGAACCATACTATGAGTGGTTCTTCGTCGTAGACCTGGAATTTCCTTGGGTGTGCTCATAGGAACAATAATTTTGTCTTTAAACAATCTCCTCCTCTTTGTTTTAAGCTCAGAATTGGATATTAGAATTTGATTATCCCGTGCCTTATTCACTTTTACTCTAGAGGTCTTAGGTGGGGAGACTGGAATTTGTTCTATTTTTTCACTCCTTGTATTTTCATCAGAGGGCTTGGATGTAGGGGCTAGAATTTGTTCCTCTGTTGTACTCCTGGTCTTCCTGCCAGAGGCATTGGATGTAGGGAATGGAACATGTTCCTCTAGTGTACTCCTGGTCTTCCTATTAGAGGATTTTTCTATAGTACTACCTTCATTGTCTCTACATTTCTTCTTGCATTTGACTCTCAATTCATGAGTCTTTTCCGCTTCTCCATATTTTTCCTTAGGTAATTTAGAAATCACTTATGGAGTATTCTATGCAAATTAGCAAACCTTCTCCTGAGGTATTTCAAGAACTCCTTATGGAATGATTTCTGTAATTTCCCTAGCTTGCTCATGAGATGCTTCAATAATTACCTTGGAGACAATATCTGCAATTTTCCCAATATCATTCCTAGACCTTTGTTTTTTCCTCCTTTTTGTACTGATTTGAGTTTTACTTTTCATGAGAAAGTCTGGTTGAATGTTATTGATATTGGATGATTTTGCCACCACAGGTGTAGGTTGTTCTTCTAAAACCGTTGTCTTTTCTTTATTCAATTTACTTATAGATTGCGGTGAGCTAGGGCCAACATGATCCATTGTTTTACTAAATTTATGTCTTTTCTTTCTATTACCTCCCTTCTTCCTATATAATACTTTACTATGTTCCCCTATTACACTCCCTTCTACAGACTTAGGAGTCTCATGAGCAAATTTTTTTGTTAGGAATTTCTTCCAACTAATATCCTATTTTCTCAACTCATGGACAACTAAGAGTTTCATCAAGCCATGGTGATAAATACTGGTTTCGGGTTTCTTGGATGCAGACTTAACACCCCTCACCATATTGTTTAGACTCATCCACATGAAATGAGGAAAGTCTATATATGGGCCTCCCTCAAAATGCAATAAAAGTCTTAAATGATAAAGAACGGTTATTGCATACCTCCCTTCGCAAGTTAGACAAGAATTATGCAATATTCCTCTGTGATCCAGCCTCTAGAAATACCTTTCTCCCAATTTGGGTCCAGGTGCTCGGGTTTCAATAATTTTTGATAGATGCCTCTATCCACGATGATGCCTTTGAAATAATTCTCTCGAGTGGAAGGTAACCCGGTCACCTCAGCTATGGTAGCTTAGGTAATTGTTAATTTCAGGTTCCCCAACTGAACACTCTCCTCATCATAACTTTATATGAAAGAACTAGATATACCGTCATGATGTCCTCTAAATTTTTCCAAGAAGGGGACCTAGCCAGCCTTTTCAAATATTTCTTTGCAAGCTTGATACTCCTTCGTCTCTCAGTACATATGAAACACTAGTTCATGCCTGTCAACCCCCATGTCGGCTTAAAAAAAGGGGTTTTAAAACAAATATAGGAAATAGAACTTAGGCAGGGGTTTGGTACTAGACGTAACACTTACAAGAACAGGGTGATGAAAGAAAAGTAATGGGATAGTAGGAGTAGATCGAGTGGTGTATAACATAAAAAATGGTTAATTAACGCTCATATGGATGGAAGAGCCATCCAAAAGAGTGTATATAATGAAATTGATCCGGATTTATGCAGGAACACAATGAAATACATAAATACACATAAATGTAGAGATGAAGTGGAAATAAAACTTCATTTCATTAACAACAAATGACTGAAATATGCTTACAGATAGAATGGAAATAAAATAGCTAGGGTGCTAGTAGCTTATCTCTGAGAAGACATGTGTCGGCTACTGGCATTTGAAATCTATGTTACAATGAGGCTTGAAGGCCTATATATTATTGAGAAACAATGGAAAACCCTAAATATCCAAAAACCTAACCCTAGGAGATGAAACACCAGAATATGGGCCCTGTCGGGGTAAATTGGTACATCAATTTCTCGGGGTTGTAACTTTGGCATATTATCTCCGCTTGACGCACATGATACATCGTTAGAAATGTATCCAAGGACTACACTTATGACAGTGAATATTGATTTCAGAACAGACTCATATTCTTCGAAGCATTTGATGCCAAAAAATGTCATTTAGGGCCTCAAAACGGCTCCAGAAGTTCAAGACCCGAAAAACTGCTAAAAATAGTAAATTGTGCTACAATTAAGGAAACTGAAAAATTGAAAGAAACAATGGTGTGGGTCCAAGTGGAATAGGTGGGTGGCCACCAATATCCACTTGGATCATTCCTCTCCCCTTAGGAAGCAATGGTCCCCATTGCATTGAGTTCCTCCATGAGATGAGGAAACTTCTGCTGAAATTGGTCCCTGGTGAGCCACTTGCTCTGGTGAAGGAGTTGGCCTGCTTTGACAACTCTATATAGATAGATCCTCTACTGGTGGGTGTTCTTGATCTGTGTGTCCATAATCTGATCAGTTGTGGCTTGTTCCATGTAATTTGGGTTTAAATCTATTGGTGTGAGTTGTTCTACCATGTTGGATGTGTCCAATAGAGGTGGAAAGTAGGGCCGAAGGCGGTCCACATTGAAAACTAGGTGCAGACCAATGAATGGTGGAATATTGAGCTCAAAGGAATTGTCCCCTATAGCCTTGGTGATGGTGTATGGCCCATATCAGAGCGGGAAAATCTTAAGGTAGGGTCCAG
This sequence comes from Picea engelmannii, assembly GCA_009831015.1. Taxonomy (NCBI): domain Eukaryota; kingdom Viridiplantae; phylum Streptophyta; class Pinopsida; order Pinales; family Pinaceae; genus Picea; species Picea engelmannii. The sequence goes on from ML779564.1 coordinate 556,373, forward strand.
AGAGACGCTCCTTTTGCAAATGTAGCCACACTTTGTCGCCCACCTAGAAGTTGTGTGGCACCCGATGTTGATCATGTCGTTGCTTGTACTTAGCATTGGCTCTGTCCAAGATGTCATGAACCTATTGGCGGATGTGCTGAATGTGCTCAATGAAGTTGTTTTCCTTGTCAGCCTCAGACTGGACATGGGCTGAATCTGTCCGAGTAGCCACAAATGGCATGACTACGTCAATGGGACATAGTGGCTGGAATCCCAAGCCCACCTGAAAGGGGATGTGGCTGGTTGAGCTATGGAGAGCCTGACAATAGATGTGTTGTACATAGGGGAGGCTCTCATCCCATGTGTGTGGATGATTTGAGTTGTACATGTGTGTAATGTGTACGATCATTCGGTTGACGACCTCTGTCTGGCCATCAGTTTGCGGATGGAAAGTTGTGGACTTGGTGATCTTGGTCTCCAGCATCGACCAGAGGCTGGACCAAAATGTACTGAGGAACCTGCTATCCCAATCTGAGATGATAGACTGTGGGATCCCAAAGTGTACCCACACTCGTTCACATAAGAATTTAGTAGTGGATTTTGTTGTGATATTCTTCTTGCAGGCCATCATAATGGACATCTTCGAGAATCTGTCGATGACCACAAAAACAAAGTCATTGCCATGCTTAGTAGAAGGAAGGCCCGTCATGTAATCCATGGAGATGGATTCCCAAGGTAGACTAGGGGTAGGCATCAAAGTATAGAGGTCTTGCTTCTTGATGGTCGGTTTGGAAATGGTGCAAGAAGTACAGAACTTGATGTACTTCTTGACATCCTGTCAAAGGTTCGGCCAATAGAAATACTTTTGCAGTACTTCCATGGTTTTCTCGACCCCAAAATGCCCAGTGACCCAAATGATGTGTGCCTCCCAAATCATCTTGGAATTCTCGCTTGAAGGAACACAAAGGTGTCCCAGGTGACATAGCAAGGCATCTTGGAAGTGAAAATTAGGAACTTGCTTACCCTCCAAGAGCGTATTGTATGTGTGGATGAATTCTAGATCACTTTTGAGAAGCGGCCAATCATAAGTCTCATGCCCACAAGAGTTGAGCACTGTGGTTAGTGCCATGATAGGTGGTCAACTGAGGCAGTCTGCAACATTATTGGTGCATCCTTTCTTGTACTTAATGTTCAAATGAAACTGTTGCAGGTATGTGGACCACTTATGATGGCGATCATTCTGCAACTTCCCTTGTGTCTGTATGAATTGCAAGGGTCGATGTTCTATCTGGATGATCATTTCCTTTCCCAAAATGTAATGATTCCATTGTCAGCAAGCCTGCACAATGGAATACATCTCTTTTTCATAAGTGGGATACTTACGGATTATGTCGGAAAGTGTCTCACTGTGATATGCCATTGGATGCCCCTGTTGAGTAAGGATTGCCCCAATAGAATAGTCAGAGGAATCTGTCTCGATCTCAAATGGTTGTTGCAAGTCTGGTAATGTGAGAACTGGTGCAGAGTAGAGGCGATGCTTCAACTCTTCTAATGCCTTCTGTTGAGATTCATACCAAAATAATTTTTCTTTCTCTCCTCCCTTGGTGACTTGACTCAAGGGCCAAGTGATATGAGAGAATCCCAACATGAACCTGCGGTATAAATTGACAAGACCCAAAAATATGCAGAGCTTTGTTAGGGTGGTTGGGGTTGGCCAATCCCGAATGACTTGGATCTTGGATGGCTCCACATGCACCCCCCACTCATCAATAATGTATCCCAGATATTGAACCTGGGTCATGCCAAAAGTGCACTTCTCCAAATTGGCACACAACTTATGTTGCCACAGTGTTTGGAGGACCTATAAGATGTGGTGGAGGTGCTCTTCCCAAGTCTGGATGAATATCAAAATGTCATCCAAGTAAACCACTACAAATGAGTTGGTGAATGGTCGCAAGATGTCATCCACTAGCCTCATGAAGGTTGTAGGGGCATTCGTCAACCCAAAAGGCATGACCAACCATTCGAAAAGGCCCTCCTTGGATTTGAAGGCAGTCTTCCACACATCAGAGGGTTCAATTGGTACCTGGTGATACCCAGAATTCAAGTCGATCTTGTTGAAATATTTCGCCCCCTTGAGTTGGTCCAGAAGGTCATCAATCCGTGGGATCGGGTACCTATTCCAGGCAGTGATCTTGTTCAGTGCCCAATAGTCAATGAAAAGTCTCCAAGTCCCATCCTTCTTCTGCACCAGCATGATCGAGCTTCCACAGGGCGATGAAATCGATCGGATGTGACCTTTCTACAACAACTCTTTAATCTGCCTCTTGATTTTGTCATTCTCCAGAATAGAGCGCTGATAGATTGGTCCATTGGGTAGTGACACACCTGGGGTCAGATTGATGGGGTGCTTGACCTGATATTGTAGAGGCACCCCTGCAGGGGAGGTGAAGATGTCATCGTACTCCTCCATGACCTTATCCATCTGTTGCTATCATGCAGAGGGGCCCTGTCTGGAGGTTGTGGCCACACTATTCTTCTTGCCCTGAGGGCGGATAATCAGGAAATTTTTTTTCTTGGTTTTGGCAATGAGCTTACTGCATTGATTTGTAGTAACCAAAGAGATGGATGTAGGCGGTGATATTTCCAATATTCTGTACAAATTATTTCCCAAAGTAATAATAACAACACGAGGCCTAGTTTCATACACAACATGTCGCTTCCAAAAGTATGGTTGGCCTAATAATACATCAAAAACATCAAGAGGAGCATTCTCACATAATACCTCATCCGTGAAGGGCTTGATGTCGTAGGGAAGGTGACATTGCTGGCTGACGCGAAGGTACCATCCTTGGTGCAGCCACCCGATGGTGTATGGTTGTGGGTGTGTTGTGGTCAGCAAGCCCAACCATTTCACAACCTCTACTGAGATGAGGTTATTCTGGTTCCTGTTGTCGACAATGAACTGCAATGGGGAACCCTTTACCCACATCTGGGAATGGAAGAGGCGCTCTGCCTCCTCTGGATCTTCTGGTTCCTTCTTATGGATATTCATGGTGGCAACGGTGGCATTGGGCTCCACATCGATAATCTTATTCCCCATGTCATTCCCCTTGTCGGGTTCTGATTCAGAGTCAGAGCCTGCATCTGATTCAAAAGCCTTCAACTCAGCTATCAGTGACTGCTTGGCCCGACACTCACTTGTGTTGTGAGTGGAGCTCTTATGGAACTCACACCACTTCCCCGTGTCCTTTTTTGGCTTCGTGGTGTTATTCTTTGCTTGCGTCTTTGGTGGGTTTTCCTGGGCCACATCGACTTGGCTTGGTCCTTTGTTTGACGGCTTGGGGGTACCTTTCCATTGCTTCTGATTCGCAGACCCAAAGTCTCGCTTCTTCTGTTTGAACTTCTTCTCAATCTTGGTAGCATACCGGTATGCCGCACTAAGTGAGGAGATGTCGAGGAACTCCATTTCCTCCTGAATTTATCTATGTAGACAACTGCAGTACTTTAACACCAAATCTTTCTCTGAATCTCTGATACCCAACTTTGTGCGTAGGGTATGAAACAGATTCATCAACTCATGCACATCTTGGTCCCTTTGCTGTCGCAATGCACTCCATTGTATGTATTTGTCCTTATAGCTCCCCACAGGATAATAATTTTCCTTGATGTCATCTCAGAAAGAATTCCAAGTGGGTGTGAATGAGAACAGAGAGGGTTCCCCCTCGCTCTGTTTCTCCTAGTAGGTTTGCCATCAGTCCTTGACATGGGGGGCGACTTTAAGGAGTGAAAAAATAATTCTTTCTCGGTCGGAAAAGTCATGAACTGAGAAATATCCTTCTAACAGATTCAACCATCTATCTACGACATCTGCATCTATTTGTCCCTCAAGTATGGGAATGCCAAAGTTTACTTATACCTTAAAAGGAGTGGCGCCTCCAGAGTGGCTGCTGGATGTAGATGCATTGCCAGTGGGCAGCCATTGAAGGATCTGGGAAAAGTTGTCCATCATCGCATTCCTTTGTTTTTAGAGGGCCTCCTCGAGCAATAATTTGATAGGATATCCTGCTCCCTCATCTTTCTTTTCTTCCCCCATGGGTGTCCGTCGGGGTTTACAAGGCTGATCTTGCAACGATTCAACCAGATCGAGCCCTAACTTCGTATACCCTGACCTCATTGGGGACATGAAAAGAAGGATCGAAACAAAGCAGAGTGCTCTGATACCACTAATCCAGATTTATGCATGAACACAAGAAAATACAAAAATTCACAAATGCAGAGATGCAGTGGAAATAAAATTTCATTTCCTTAACAACACATGACTGAAATATGCTTATAGACAGAATGGAAATAAAATAGCTAGGGCACTGGTAGCTTATCTCTGAGAAGAGATGTGTCGACTACTGGCCTCTGAAATCTATGTTACAATGAGGCTTGAATGCCTATATATTATTGAGAAACAATGGAAAGCCCTAAACATCCAAAAACCTAACCCTAGGAGGTGAAACATCAGAATATGGGCCCCGTCGAGGTAAATTGGTACATCAATTTCCTGGGGTTGCAACTTCGACATACTATCTCCGTTCGATGCACATGATACATCGTTAGAAATATATATTCGAGGAATACACTGCTCACAATGACTATCGAGTTTGAAATAGACTCATATTCACCGAAGCATTTGATGCCAAAAAACGTCGTTTAGGGCCTCAAAACGGTTCTAGAAGTTCGGGACTCGAAAAACTACTAAAAATAGTAAATTGTGCTACAATTAAGGAACATGAAAAACTAAAAGAAACAATGGTGTGGGTCCAAGTGCAATAGGCGGGTGGCCAAAAATATCCATCTGGATAAAAAATCAAGAGGACAACGGTCAATTCTTTGAAATGATAGTGAGATAAGGAAGAGGTCAGAAATCATGCCTCAAGATCGTGTTCATGGATAAGGTGACGATCATAGCCACAAGTAGTGTCACATCCCTTTCTTATCTGTTTCCACATTGATTACAATGAATGTGGCCAAAAACCATCATTATGTAGCTTTTGACGTCGTAAGTTTAAACAACATGAGTTCATAGGAAATGGTGTAATCATAGTTTTGTCATCACACAGACGAGAATTTTTGACAAGATATGTCAAACTAGATAATCACCTTATGAAGAGAGTCGTGTACATTAACATCGATTTTGAAACTAGGGGAATCATGAAGAACTTCATAAAATAATGATATGGAGGTTTAGTGATTCCAAAATAACAAGGTAATATGAGGGTAACCATATGTAAAATGAAAAAATCATGTGATTTTTAATAAAAAGGAATAAACATTGAGTCCATACCTCTATATTACCTTGGAATGCATTTGAACCATTGAAGCTATATCAAGAACAATGCTACCAAAATCCTCTTCGTCAATATCAGAGTACAAATTTAGTACCAGATCACCACAACAGTATCGTTTAGTACCAGACCAGTATAGAAGATTTGTTTCAGTACCAGACCAATGTAGATAGTTTTTTCTAATACCAGATGAACACAGAGGTGAATACTGTTGTAGTACCAAAAAAAAACAAAGACTTGTCTAGTACCGGATGAACACAGAGGCAAATATTTGCAGTACTAGAACAATAAAGAGATGTTATCTAGTACCAGAACAACACATATACAAATATTTGTAGTATCAGAACAACACAAAGATGAATATTTGCAGTACGAGAACAACACAAAGATTTTATTCTGGTACCCAATAAAAATTTGATACGTATTCTGTAGACTGGAACTTTGTAGGCTACATTTTGTAGTGATTACTGACATCTGTTGTTGCTTGTGGAGGATAACATGTGAATTTATTCTATTGCACGACCATATAGGTAAAACAACAAACAACACACTGGTACATAAACTCTGAAATTGCAGCGAGAGTAAAAAACAAGGCAAAAGAATTCAATGACTGGGCTCCAAGCTCTGTAACAAGAAGGCAACTGCAGTTGGACATCCCCCTTTAGAGGTGCAAAACATCCTCTTTTTGGAACCAAACAAGCCATTGTTTTCATTGCCACTCCCATTTTATTCAAAACAAGATCCTAACTACTACTGCCATGTGGATTTTTATCGAGCCCATATCAGTTAATGCTCGCCGGTATTTTCAATTTTTAGGAGTCTGAAAAACTTAAAGAAAAATCCTTATACTGTCATGTGGATTTTTCTCGAGCCCGGTCAGTTAGTGCTCGCTAGTTTTTTTCAATTTTTAGGAGTCTAAAAAACTTAAAGAAAACTCCTTTTGGCTCCTTTCCCATGAGTAACCTACCAGAGTTGGGTAAAGGAATAAACTCACCTCTGGAAAACGTCCTCTTTATTGCTTATCTACATGAGAACATAATTAGCTTATGTCTTTGTTAGTAACACCACAAAAGAATCAATATCTAACAAACACCTATATGCATGTATGCACAACATTAAATGAAATCACACATCGAAAACTTACCAAATCAAATCACACAATGAGAACCCCTCTTGTTTACCAATTATATTTCTGAATTATGAAGAACTTGACTGGTAAAATCCTCTTTAGTTATAGGCTTATGCTATACTTTCAATTGATTCCCATTCACAACAAAGGAGACCTATCTTCATCAATAATATTTGTCTTTATTGAACCATTTTCATAAACTGTGTCTACTTCATAAGGTCCCAACCATCGAGTGGAAAATTTACCTTTAAAATGATTGAACCTACTATCATATAGAAGGGTCCAATCACTAGACAGTAAAAATTTCTTCTTTATATACTTGTCATGCCATTTGGTCCTTTGTTCTTGAGTAAGTGCAGTCCTCTGTAGAGCATCTTGTCTGATTTCATCAAGTTCATTTAGTTGCAGGATCCTCTGTTTTTGGGATTCATCCAAATCCATTCCCAATTGCATAGCAGTCCTGAAGTTTTTACTTGAAATTCTATGGGAAGCAACACCCGCTTCCCATACACTAATTCATAAGGTGTATGGCATGTGGTGTTTCTCCAAGTTGTTTTGTAGGCCCATAAGGCTTCAGGCAACTGATCCACCCAATATTTATGGTGTAACTGAACTGTCTTGGTAAGTATAGCCTCTATCACTTTTTTGGTTGATTCTACTTGTTCGTTTTCTTGGGGGTGATAAGGTGAGGATTTCCTATGTTTAATTTGATATTGTTCAATAATATATTTGACCAGATTGGAGGTAAATTGGGTTCCTTGGTCTGTCACTATTTCTCGAGGCACACTAAAACGAGTAAAGATGTATTCGAATAGAAAATAAACAACTGATTTTTCATTTGCATAGTACAAAGCTTTAGCCTCTACCCATTTAGTCACATAATATGTACAAAATAGTATATACCTTATTCTTCTAGACATGGGGTTGATAGGGCCTACAAAGTCCACAACCCATTTCTCAAATGGTTCAATTACTACCTGAGCTTGGAGAGACATCTCATCACTTGTAGTTGGTTTTCCCATCCTCTAAAAATCATCACAACTGGCCACATATTTCTTTGCATCCCTGGAAATGGTTGGCCAATAGTATCCTATCTGCAATATTTTGTATGATGTCCTCTTATCAGTAAAATGGCCTCCACATGGGCCATCATGGCAGGATTTGAATATATCAAACATCTCATCTTCCCATACACATCTTCTCATCACCAAATCAGGTCCTGTACGGTATAACTAGTCATCATGCCACATATAATTTGCGCTCTACTGAATAATCATTTTTTTTTCTCGGAGGGACAAATTCTGAGGTAATTTCCTTGTTACAAGATAGTTTTCCACATCTGCATACCAAGGAATGTAAGTAGAAATAACAAACATACTTTCATCTGGAAAATTGCCATCCACTGGGGCATTATCACCTGTAAGAATGAATCTAGATAGGAAATAAAAAACAAGGTTATCTTTGACAGGTCTGTCAATGATAGTAATATTGAATTCTTGCAATAGTAGCAACCATCTAGTAACTCTATCATTTTCCATAAGTTTATTCATTAAAAACCTAATAGTTGAATGGTTTCTGTGTACAAAAACCTCATACCATGTTATGTAGTGTATGAATTTATTAATGACATGAACCACCGATAAGAATTCCCTTTCAGTGACAGTGTAATTCACTTCAGTAGGGGAGAGATTTTTGTTGACAAAGTATATAGCACAAGGAAGTTGGTTTTCTCTTTTCCTGGAATGACTCCCAAAGCGGTATCTGAGGCATCAATGCAGATATGAAAGGGAAGAGATCAATTCGGTCCTCTTAACAGAGGGGCACTGGAAATATTTTTCTTTAAAATTTCAAAAGAAATCTGACATTGTTCATCCCAATGGAATTAAACCTCCTTTTCTAATAATTTTAACAGTGGTGTAGTCAAATTTGTGAAATTTTGAATAAATCTCCTGTAATATCCAACATGCCCCAAGAAGATTCTAACTTATTTTTGTGAGCTAGGGATTCTGATTTGAGAAATAATGTCAATTTTAGCAGGATATACCCGTATGCCAATATCACAAATATGATGACTCAAGACAATCCTCTCAGTGAGCATCATTCTATATTTTTCATGGCTAAGGGAGAGATTAGTCTCTTTACACATGATCAATACTTTCTCCAAATTTTCCAATGCTTGTTGAAAATCATCCCCATATACTGTGAAGTACTCCATATAGACTTCTACACAATCATGGTGTTGGCAGGGCTTGCAGTTTGCTTGCACAGTTTTCACAGCAGGGCAGTTTTCACAGTTTGCACAGGACTTCAGTTTGCTTGCATAAGGTAGTTTGCACAGTTTGCACAACAGGGCAGTTTGCACAGTTTGCACAACAGGGTAGTTTGCACAGTTTGCACAGGGCTTCAGTTTGCTTGCACAGGGTATTTTGCATAGTTTGCATAGCAGGGCAGTTTGCACAGTTTGCATAGGACTTGGTTTTGTCACAGTTTGCACAGTTTGCACAACAGGGCAGTTTGCACAGGACTTGGTTTTGTCATTAATGTCAAACTTTAAAATTCCAAAGGGGGCGTTTGTTGGTTAGTTTGCACAGGCACTGTGGATCAGTTTGCACAGGCACGACAGTTCCTAATTTGGAGATCAGTATCCTTCTCGACATACCAAAATGCGAAACTGTGAAGAACCTAGGAGATCAAATGTGAAGCCGTCAGATCATTTCGGGGATCGCGACTTGGAGTTTCAAAGCACTTCATCACAGAAACAACAAAATGCCGAAATGCGAAAATGTCGAAATACCGAAACGCTAAAAGCCGAAATGTCAAAACGCTGAAATGCGAAATGCCTAAATACCTTTTTGTATAGGTTGTAGTCACCGCCATTGGTCATGTGAGAAGGAGGAGCTAGCACCAAGTTAAAGATCCTTTTCGGAGATTGCAACATGAAGAGACAAGATGTATTCACCTTAGGATTTCCATTATGCGAATTGCGAAAGCACCTTTTCGTAAAGGTCTGTGGTCACAACCAATGGGCATATGGAGTAAGCACGAGACCCATCTTCTAGATCAAATGGTGCGGATTAAATACTTAAACTAATTGTGTGGTTGTTGTTCTTCTAGATGCCTTGGCCACTAATAATCATTGTAAGATAGTTATTCAGTTATTGTAACTGAATCTTCGAAGACTGAGGGTTCGAGTGTATGCTCTGAATGTACTGGGTAGAAATAAGTGAAATTCGGTGAGATGAAGAGTGAATGTGTATGGAATTAATGGTACAGCCGTAGCTCTAAAGTAAAATTCATTTCTGTAAATGAAGATAAATATGAAATAAAATTATACAGGGATAGTGAGGAGAAAATATGGGGTGAGAGGATTATGGAAGAAAGATGGCTCTATAAAATTTGAGGAGAAAATTTAGTGCTTAATCTTTGAAAGAGAAGATAAGAGTTGGTTTGCAGATTCTTAGTGACAGAGAAGGATTCCAGGGTGGTAGGGAGGAGCAATGGGAGACTGTAAAAGTCTCATGTACAAGTTGGTGCTTGTACACTAGGGAGTTGTAGCTTCCATTTAGTAGGTGCTGAAGAAATAGAGGTAGCAGCCTCATCTGGGTTGTAGCTCAGATAAAATAAGAATGTAAAGAGGAGTTGGAGCTTGCCTTTCATTCATAAGAAGAAGAGGTTTTCCCTTTTGGGTTTCCTCATGAAAAATCACTGTCACTATTTCATTTATGTGATTGTATATTTATTGGTTAAATGTATTACTACAAGTTAAATGTTAAAGGCATGATTTATTGATTAATAATTAATCTTCTTATAAAATGAAAGAAATTTTATACAACTGATTCANNNCCCCCCCCCCCCCCCCCCCTCTCAGTTGACTTATCCTATTCAACAATTGGTATTAGAGCAGGTTACTTCAAGATATCAGTTTAACCACTGGAAGTTTTTGATCTTTCATAATGGATAAGAAGTCAGAATTTACAAAACAAGGATTGCCTTTATTTGATGGTCATAATTATGCTTTTTGGAGTATCCGGATGAAGTTGTTTTTACAAACTCAAGGAGTAGATATCTGGCAGGCTGTACTATATGAATATAAAGTCCCAACAACCATTCCAATAGATGCTATAGGTAAGAGACTCTATGAGAGTAATTCCAAAGCTATGTATGCAATACTAGGAGGTCTAGCAGGGTCAGAATTTGTTAAAGTTATGCATTGTGCATCAACAACAGAAATATGGGATAAATTGAAAAATCTATTTGAAGGAGACACTAAGGTAAAGAGTGCTAAGCTACAATTATATATAAGTCAATTTGAAAGCCTGGAAATGGAAGAATCTGAAGATATAGCTACCTACTTTCTTCGTATTGATGAAGTTGTTAATACCATGAGAGGTCTAGGAGAAACAATTAATAATAATATTATTGTGAAAAAGGTACTTAGATCACTTCTTGCAAGATTTGATTAAAAAATATCCGCATTAGAAGAAAGAACAGATCTTGATACTTTAGAAATGGATGAATTACATGGAATACTAACAACATATGAGATGAGAACCTCTGGTGAGAATTCTTTCAGGAAAGAAGATGCTTTCAAGGTAGAAAATAAAGATAAGAAAAAGGTTGATGCAGAAATCAACAGTCATGAGGAGTCAGAAGGTGATGTGGAAGAAGCAAATTTTGTTAAAAATCTGAAAAGAGGTACTGGCAAGTATAAATGTAAGCTTCCTATTAAATGATTTGGTTGTGGTAGAATAGGACATTTTGCATCTAAGTGTCCTTACAATAAGCATACTGATAATGAAGAAGACAGTGATAGAAAACCTAAGGAATTCAAGAATAGACATAAGAAGTTTTTTCAAAGAAAAACTTACAAAAAGAAAAGCCTGTGTATAAAAGATGACAATGATATTTCAGAATCTGGTGAGAGTGATGACAGTTCAGATGTACAACTTTTTATGGCTATGGAAAAATAGGATGATCAGTCTAGTGAAGAAGAAGAAGGTAAAGTTGATCTAGAAGCTGAACTGGTAAGTGCTTTAAGTGAATTAAGAAAAGTGAGAAGGGAATGCAAACATTTTAAAAGAGAAATTGAGAATCTAGAATTTGAATTACAGAAATCAAATGGTTTGATTGAGAGCATTGAAATC
>ML779564.1:585426-636778 GCA_009831015.1 Picea engelmannii
GCCATTTTTGTATCTATCGATGGTAGAGCTAAGCTCCCGACTGTATAGTCTTCAGCCATTCTCTGGTTCCTTGCTATGCCTCTGTGTCTGAGACTTCTTGGTTTATAACAAACAGTTCTCTTTCTTTTCCATCTTTGTTTCGTTTGTTGCTTGAGGATTCACAGTAGTGCTACGGTTGCAGCAAAGGATTTGTTGTGGCGTTGTCGTGCCCTCTGGTTTTCATGTGTTCGAATGCAAAAGGATTTTGCGTTTGAACTCATTTCTTCTCTAATCTGTTGCATACCGGATGTCTGTAATAGATCATAGCGCTCTTCTCGCGTGACTCTTCCACCTACTCGCCCTTTATTGCAACTCACTGTTTGGAGTTTACACAAGACCTCACTCGTTCATGCATGCCTGGTCTGGTTTCTAAGTTGATACGATATGGTTCTGAGTTTCCCTCCGTTTGATCACCCTTTAAATCAAACCGTGACATTAATTCTGATGGGCTTCGGGCTCTGCTCCTGCTAGCAATCCAAGAGTGACTTCCGAACGCCAACAATGATGTCTCCCCACTAAGTGATGGTTCAACCACTAGGTTGGTTGGTATATCCAATTGTTCCAATACCTACCCCAACGATAGATTCAGACTCTTCTATCACTACCTCTATCTCTTTTCTAGCTATTCCTTCTGATTGGGTCGCCAATGATTCCCTTCTTGCTTGTTGTACTATGTTTTCAATCTGAACAATAGATTCAGATTTGGTACCTTTAGTTGTAGTTTCAATTAATTCCTTTAAACTTTCCCCTCTGAGTATTTTTCCTACACAAACACTAGCTAAATTAGTATGGGGGTTTTTTCTTGATTTTTCTGTAACTTTGGGGGGTTTTCTTGAATTTTCTGCAATTTTAGATGTAACAAATCTACCTTTGCTATCTCTAAGTTTATACATAAAAAGAAAAATCTAAATACTAATTCACACAAAATTCATTTACCAAAGGTAAGAGGACAACCTAACCTTGGAGCAACCCCACTAAAGTGGATGCGTGGGCTCTTACCTCACGTCTTACCATCTTCTCCCCACCCTCAAGCTTCCCTTAAAACCACTCCAAAACCATAAAAACAATCTAAATCAAAGCACTAACTATTATCGTTTACAACTCCTCGACAACAACACCAAAATGTTGGTGCAATTATATGTTCAATAAATTGGAATCATTTAATATGTCAATCCAGTTTCGTAATCAATAGAGTTGATGTACTGTATGTACCGATAACAGATAATTGTCTATGTCTTCTGATTATAGTCTATGTAAGAAATTACTTATGAAACTAAACACTCTGTTTCACACCTTTCAAATAACACTCCACACATACAATTCAAAATCCAAAAAGCAAAATTGATCAACAAATGTATAACTCATAATTCTTGTTCAGGTGATAGATCTTGCTTATTGTTGGCTCGTGAAAGATAGATATGGGCTATGATTTTATCTCCTGTAACAACCACACAATCACTTATTAACATTCTGGAAACTTAACTGAGCTAAAATAACTACCAAGCATAATATAAACACTCCATTGTAAGCGCATGTATGTGAGAGATGGAGGTCTTAATTGTACTTGTATATGCAAAGTGAAACCTAATTAACTCTAGGAAAGAAAGTTGAGTATGGTAGGATTCTCCATTACAGGTTCATGTACAGTGAAAGATAGAGATCCAAACCGTTCTTAGATATGCATAATGGAAACAACACTATATCATTTGTCTGGACATAACGTTAAAGAACTTAAAGTAAATAATTGTCCTCACACACTCACACAAAGATGTCAAACCATTTCTCAGAGATCTCATATACACAACTCTATGTTATTCAAAATTACCATACATCCAGAAGACCTGCTACCAAATGCATCACTGAAACATATTATAGAAAGAATTAAATGTTGTAATCAAAATATGAAAATACTTTGTTCACACACACATATAGGAAATAAAAATCATATTCACAATTAATTACAAAGAGACTTACCTTAGTTGGTTCGGTGGGCCCTTGCTGTACCAACAAGGTATCTCTTAAGATAAATTAAAGTAGAGAAGGTGTAAGCACAAACATATAATCTATAACAAAAATTATATCATTGCTTCATAAAAATGGAGATACAATTCATAGTTGTTCCAAAGAAAAACTTACAGCATAATTGTGCTTTACTTTATTTCTCTCTATATCCTATCATCTACGAGGCTCTCTCTTTTAAAGAGAAGCAACCATTACAACCCAAGTTTAAAGATAACATCAAATGTTTGTATAATATTTACAATTGGATGATATAGCTATTCTTAAGGAAACAATTTCATCCTCATGACACAAAGTGCATGAGTGATGAAATGTACCGTGTCCTCCAATGAACAAAGAATGTTCGAGCCAACAAAATGGATTGAACTCATCGAGAACAATCTCATTCCAAAAACCAAGCTTGGGAATTCAGAACAGGTACCATACTCACACAACTACATAATTTTGGTACCAGACGAGCGTAAAAAACAGTATCAAATGCACACATGCATACATGTCAGTACTGGATGAGTGTAACAATTGGTACTAGACACACACATGTATACAAGTTGGTACCGGACGAGCGTAATAAATAGGTACCAGATGACCTTAGCAACGAGTACCGAATGACCTCAATAACAAGTACCAGACGACCTTAGCAACAAGTACCAGATGATTCTAACAACAAGTACCAGATGATCTCAACAACAAGAACTGTTAGCATGATGTCTGCTTGAACCATCCAAAGTAATTATAAATTTCTTTGAACATCAAATATTCAGTCCTAATTATTAATAAATCACTAGAAATTATGATTAAACATCAGTTACCTCATGGGTTCACAAGAATTGCTTAAAGGGCATGTTTTATGAGAAAACTAGGCAGAAAGTGCATCGGGATTAGGAAAAATTGGTTAGGATATAGGCAAGATAAGGCAATTGGAGGTGACAAAAATGAAGCTCGACAACTGCCACCTAGCTGAGTTAACTAGTTTACCAGTCTTCAGTTAACTGACTAAAATAGAGTGAAGTGAGGAGGAGATCAGGGAATCACGGGTATTGTGATAGTCTGGTGATGATACCAAGTCTAATGAGCATTAGCTGGTGATGATTCCAATGTTTCATGGTGACAAAACCAATGCAACATCTAGAATCCACTCAACTAGTCAAACTGAAGTGAAAACTAAAGAGAATATTCTCCCTAGAGGAATATTATTCCTAAAATATAGGAGACTGGATAATGACTAATAAACAAGGAAAAACCTTAGGAAAAATAAATCCTAGGTGTGTGTGAAGTAACTCCAACACCCCCCTTGAACATCACTATGGTGAAAATAAAGAATGGGTCTCGGCAACGAGGCCATGTTAGGTACCCAAATACAAAGGATACACTGAAATAAAGTGAGGAAAGAGGGAAAAACTCATGGTGAAACCCCCCCCTCAAGGTATAATGTATGCAAAAAGAAGAACTGACAGTTGCTAGGCAACTGTGTCCTTCACTCCAAGACGACTTTGTAGAGAATGAAACTTCTTCTCAGTAAAGGTCTTGGTGAAGATGTATGTCGTCTATTCTTCTGAAGGACATAAATGTAGGTCAATGATCCCCTCGTGTACTAATTCCTGGATGTAGTGCATGTGGATATCGATGTGCTTCATTCAGTGACAGTGAGTGCAATATGAGGCTCCTCAAAATCAGATCGAGTCCTCCTAGTATCGACTGGATCACCAAGAAGATCCCCTACATATTGAAGAGTAGTTTGGGCTCACTTGGGCCTCTACTCTGGATATGCATCTCCATATGGATGAACTGAATCTGCATCTGATTGTACTGACTCTGTATCTAGATCATTTGAATCCTCTGAATCAGAACTTTCATCTAAAGAATATTCGGCATGTGCATGCTCATCATCTCGAACAGGTGGAAGAATGAAGGTGTTTGCATGTGGTTGTTGAGGTACATGCGAGACACTTTCCTCGAATTGGACACTTTGCTCAATGTTGAGCCGACACGAGGAAAGATCAGTAAGTCTATATCCCTTCACACTGTTAGGGTATCCAACAAATATACACTCAGTTCTCTATGGGTCAAGTCCCTTCCTCGTTTCAGAGGGAATCCGAGCCCATGCACATGAACCAAAAATACGAAAGTGGGTCACTTCCGGTTTAAGGCCACTCCAAGCGTTGTAGGGGGTCTTATCCTTGACATATATACGGGGAGATATGTTTTGGATGTAGGTTTCACAATTAAGTGCTTCATCCCATAGTCTCTATGGTAGTGACTTTACATGTAGCATGAAAGATGCCATTTGTTTTAGAGATTTGTTTTTCCGCTCAACAACTCCGTTGTGCTATGGAGTATAGGGAACTGTGTGCTGCAACTGAATCCTTGCCTCATGAAAAATATTTTGGATATCATGATTGACATACTCTCCCCCGTTATCAATTCAGAGGACTTCTATTTTCTTTTCGGACTGTGTCTCAACTAGGGCTTTGAAATATTTGAGGCGTTGAAAGACCTTTGATTTTTGCTTGAAAAAGTAAATCCACGTGAAACGTGATAAATCATCAACAAAAATGAGAACAAACCTCGCTTTGTTGATTTATGGATGCATAAAATTACCCATGATATCACTATGGATCATATCTAAAGGAGAGGAAGCTCTCCAAGTCTTTCCTTTGTCGAATTTCTCTTTAGGGTGTTTTCCAAGAACACATCCCTCACATATTCCTTTGGAGAAATGGATGTCTGGTAGACCATCAACCAATATTTGCTTGCTATTTTTTTGAATATATATGAAATTCAAATGCCCGGACCTTTCGTGCCATATCTTACTACTTTCATCATCATGGGCAAGCAGTAAAGCATAATTTGGTTCAATAAATTTATAAAATGTATACAATCTAGATTGATGATTTACCTCACCGGTAGCAACCCTGGAATTGGTTTGCATGTCATATATTTCCACTACATTAGGTGTGAATATGACTTTCTTTCCGCTGCCATAATTATTCATCTAATACACAGAGAGAAGATTGATGAAAAGTTTGGGAACGTGCAACACATTCTCGAAGCTTTCGTTGGTGAGTTCAATCCTTCCTTTTCCAGTGACCTCGACTGGAGAGTTGTCCCCCATAAGAATAGAAGGACCTTTGCATGCATCCAATGAAGAATAGACTGCTTTTGTGGCATCCATGTGATGTGATTCTCCTGAATATATGATCCAAACATCGAGAGAGGAGTTGATGGCAGTTAAGGCATGGCTATAACTTCCTTTCTTGGGATTTTGATCTTCTGGCTTCTTCTTCTTGGCATCCTCGGGGATGTGATATCCAAGGTTGTTTTTCTAAAGTATTTGAGTCATTAGATCTATTTGTTTATGAATTCATTCGTATTTTGGATGGAATCCTTTATGGAAGTATGTGCATTTCTCCCCTTTTCTTCCCTTTCTCCCTTTGGATCCGGAGGCATCGGTGAAGGGTTTTGAGTACCCTTTCTTCTTCGGATTGCATGAGCTTTCCTATTTTATTTATCTTTAGATTTATGATATTTATGGCTGTCATCTTGCATAGAAAGTGCATGTGCCTTTGGGCCTTTGATTTTTCCCATGTTGATGAGCTTGGTTTTCGCGTGTCAGGATTCGATAAATTCCTCAAGAGAAGGCATATTCTAGGTGGCTCTAGAGGTGAATTTGACTAAATGGAATGTGGATATGAACACAGAGAATTTAGGACCAAGTTTGGAGAGAATGTTGAGAACCATTTGTTTCTCCTCCTTAGATTTATCAACCTCGCAAGATTTGAGTTGCGATAGTAAATCATTGTATTTTGTAAAGAAATCTTGGAGATTGTCAAAGCTTTTTGGATCCAATGTGAGAAAATACACCTTGAGCATGTGTCCCCTCAGCTCATCTTATTTTCCAAAGATCCATTCCAAGGTGTTCCAAGATTCATTGGGGGTTTTACATGAAGATATGTGAAAACGAAGATTAGGAGAGATGAGACTGCAAATTGTTCTGAATGCTTCATCCATTCGATTTAGATAATTGGATTTTTCTATGGCTGATGTCATTTTTGTCTTTGTATTCAAGGTTAACTTGTACAATCTTCTGGTTCAAATATGCATGATTATTCTCTCCTTCCATGCAATGTAATTGTAAGGTGTAAGAATGAATTCTTTTGGGAATTCTATTTTTCCGCTGTCTTCAATCTTTGGTACCTGCAAAAAAAATTTGGTGTAGATTTTGCTTAGTAGTCTGTCAGATTTGATACCATGTAAATGTGTTGAACCTACATAGAATAGATCTAGCCAGAAAATACCACACACATTTGCAAAGAGAAATTGAGAAAGAAGAAGCAAGAGAGAAAGAATGGAAGAATTCTGATTAACTGTGATGAATAATGAATAATTTACACATGATATACTATGTATAACTCAACCAATGTGCACTAGAGGAGAAGCTAATTCACAATAGTGGTGGTCTATATTGATATGGAAATACACTAGCAGTTACGGGAGTGAACTTCCACCAAGTATAGTCTCTCAGGAAGTTACGGAAGTGAACTGCCACCTAGCTGAGTTAACTAGTCTACCAGTCTTCAGTTAACTAACTAAAACATAGTGAAGTGAGGAGGAGATCAGTGAATCATGGGTAATCCAATAGTCTAGTGATGATACCAAAGCTAATGCGCATTATTTGATGATGATCCCAATTTTTCATGGTGACAAAACCAATGCAACATCTAGACTTCACTTAACTAGTCAAACTGAAGAGAATATTTTCCCTAGAGGAATATTCTTCCTAAAATATAGGATATTGGATAACGACTAATAAACAAGGAAAAACATTAGGAAAAATAAATCCTAGGTGTGTGTGAAGTAACTCCAACACCAATATCCATGGGTTGAATTTTACATCAGATGAATGTAAAGATTGTTCTTCTCAACAGAGTAATTGAAGAAGAAGCATATGTAGAGAAACCTCAAGGTTTTGAGGTATACTAGAAAGAGACCCTTGTATGAAAATGGAAGAAGACCTTGTATGGATTCAAGAAAACTTGGTGCAGAGCCTCTCGTGTACAACATAAGCGTGGTGAAAACTTCTTATGACAGAGGAAGTATATTGAAATGGTTCTTCAAAAGTTTGAGATGATGGATTTGTTAGAGTTTAAGCTATTATTAGGTTTCTTTTCAATTTACTAGATAACCATAGCATAGATAGGATCACTGAGAGAAACACAATCACAAGAGACACATCATTTATCTTGGGAAACCCTCACGGGGGTTAAAACCCAGCAAAAACTTCCTTAATATAGATAACCAATACAATGCCAAGAGAATAAACCAAACACTACAAAAAGTCCTCTTCCCAAGTAATGTGATTCTCTCTCTTCCTTCTTCTCCAATTGCAGCTCCAAACTTTCACTCTGGATGACCGAATGAGTGAGTGAGTAAATGAGACGTTGGCCTCCTTTATTTATACAATCTGGCAGGTGCTAAAAGGAAGTGTCTTTTCACTGGCAGGGTCGACTTATCTTTCTGGGTGGTTAGAACCACTTTAATTTATTCTGGGGGTCAACTTCTCATTTTTCATATTAGAATCGGGGTTTGACCAATCCACAAAAGGGGATTTGGTCATCTACAATGCCCGATGTGATCAATCCACAAAAGGGGATTGATCTAATGAATAATACATCAATAATAAATAAAATACTCTTTGCAGTTACAATATTTCAACAGGATTGAAAATCCATGGAAAACTCTCATGATGACAGATCTGAAGAAGCTGAGAGAATCTAATCCAGTAGACTCATCTCTGTATCGACAATTAATTGGCTCGTTAATCTATTTGGAGAATACTCAACCAGATATTTGTTTTGTGGGACGTTTAAGTTATGATATACAACTGCATGGATTTATCAATTCATAATGGGTAGGGAGTGCGATGAGAGAAGAAGTTCTACTTGGATATGTTTTAGTTTGAACTTTTCCACGATGTCATGGCCTAGCAGGAAACAAAATTCCGTTTCACTTAGCACTACAAAAGTAGAGTATATTGCAACTTGTGATGCTTGTACGAAAGTAATGTGGATCTGTAAGTTGGTTTCTAGACTGTCTGATTAGGTTTTGGATTCGACCTTGATATGTTGTGATGATCAGAGCTATGTGAATCTTTTAGAGAACTCGGTGTTTGATGGGTGTTATATATGCACTAAAAACACACTAAAAACCCTGAATTAAATTGTCAACCCGGGGTAAGTAAACTTAGAGTTGTAGCAAAATATATGCCAAGGTAGAAGGGATGGTAGTAGTATAGTCTAACTAAGGAAGTGGCTATCTAAGGGATAATATATTCAAGCAAAGCTATCTAACGAGCAAATCTTACTAAGAAACTTTAAACTATGCAATCTAAGTACTTTTGGACCAAGGATCGATGGATAGTTCTAGGAAAACAAGTGAAAACCCTACTTGAAGCAAACTAGTTCAATTATAACAATAAGCAAAAGCAACTGTTTAAGCATAACAATAAACAAATAGCAAAAGCAAACTACTTTAACTAGTCTATTTGAATTCAATAAACAACTATCCCGTGAAAGCAAGTAAATAAAAAAGCAACTATACTATCAAAGCAAGAATAAACAAGTAAGAAATTAACCTATTAAAGCAAGTAAACAACTAACTAACCTAGGATAACTTCTACATCAAGTAAACTAATTAGGAATACTCAATAAGTAACTAACTAAGCTAAAATACAAGTGAACTCTATTCTTAATACAACTATCTCTAATTCATAAAAGGAAATCTACCTAATTGAAAGAAAGAAGAACTGACAACCAACCTTTAATCTATGATAAGAAAAACTGCTCTTTAATCTACCAAAGCAAAATAATATCTATCCTACGACAACAATAAAACTATCTTCTGATCTATGAAAGAAAGAAACTATCTTTTAACCTATGAAAACTCAAATATAGTGTTGATGGTTGTGTGAATGTCTCCGGTGTCTTATAATATCTCGATGACACTTGACAATGAAAGATAATTTGAGAGGTATAAACTCGATATTGATTTCAACGACAAAGTGGAAAGTGTGAATTAAACAATCCAGAGAGAATTTAGCCATCACGGAAACAACGCTAATTACCCTGCATATTCATGTGATTATTACTCATGCATTAAAAATCAACAACATAACGAGATTATAATTTTACTCTATGCTATGTAAGAAAAACTCATAACTAAATTTAATCATTAACTAAAAACTGGAATTACAACCTAAATCTAGGAAATAAATTGCATAAAGTGAAACTAAGCTAGACCTATTTCAACAACTCAAATTGCAAAAAGCAAAATGCTTGTAAACATGAATTAAACATGATTCTTAGCATATAAAAAGTAAACTAATGAATAGATTAATTAACAACTAGTTAAGAAAAATCTAAACAACAATTAAATAGGCCATCTACAGATAAAAAATGAAGCTAACCCTATCCATCCACCGAAGCCTTGTGAAAGAAAACATAAATTAAAATTTGGTTCTACTCTGTTTTAAACTCGATTTTAAAAGCATAAATAAAATACAATCCACAGAAACTTCCCTGAGAGGTATGCTCTGACTTTGTCTTTATTTGTAGCTCTAATCCATCCACATAAACTTCCCTAAATCTCTTGTGAGAGCTCTCAAGATCGGAGGACACTTGGATAGGTTCTGAAGTAGGCAAGGGTTTTTCATAAGGTTTTGTTCTTGTGCTTTGGGTACTTTTTTGAAAGGGTCCTTTACCAAATCGATTGGATCCCCTCCTATTTGTGGGAACTAAAGGAATATCTTGTTGAATCACTTCTTGGATCTTTTTAGGTGTGGGATCAAGAGATATTGAAGGCATCGGGGGGTTAAAAACAATCTTCTTTTGATCTTTACTCTTGGTCTTTTTACCCGATGAGGAAGCAGGGGTTTCAACAAGCTTCTTGTATTGTTTCGGTAAGGAAATGGTTTGTGCAAGGGGATTTGGATTTCTTGGAGAGCAGGGCTTGGATGGAAATATAGTCCTTGGGCCAAGTGGCTTTTTTCCAATCTTAATTGTCAAGTAAGGGTTTGCAAATTGATAGATAAATGCATCCCAACTTTGCTTCTGTTTCTCTAATTCGGCTAGAACAAGGAGTTTGATAAAAAAAATAAGCCATGGTGAAAGAGGTTGTTGTGGGGGTTAGTTACATTTTTCCTCACTTGATCATAGGACATTTTCTCCAAGATCTTTAGAAATTAGAAGGGAAAATTCACAGGTTTGTTGAACTGAAAATGAGCTAGAAATCTGAAATGACAGGATTTGAAAGTAGAATATCTACCTTCGTATGTGATCAACCTAGTGATGACGATGAAAGGGTTGATCAATTCCTCCTTTATCCATTCCCTGGAATATCCTTTTTCTCCTGACATATTATGGAATTCAGGCTTAAAAACCTTGTTATAACTTGAGCGCAATAGCTGGTGGTTTTTGAACCATCTATCTCCTATTCTTGGAAGCTTCGTGGCTGCAGCAATGGAATCTTCTGAGAACTCAAAGAAAATACACCCCACACATGCTATCTTCCCATCGAAACTGAGGGAAAATTGCATGGAGAGGCCGTCATCGTGGTCCTACAAGTTAGATAAAAATGGCCCCCGGCCTGCACGCAAAAACACCTCTTTGCATTGTGAAAATTCAGGAATGGAAAAAAGATCTGAATAGGAAGAGGGTTCATACCTCTTGGGCATTGTGATGAGGTGAAGAGATGGACAGAAGAAAAATTCACCAAGAGAGGGTGCGATCGGGCCAAGGGATGGCACGAATTGAGCATGGGCTAAATGAGATTTGAACAGGGGAAGAAATGGCAGAGGTTGAGCATGATTTCTTAACACAGGGCAAGGCAAATGGCAAAGTGAATTGGGATAATAGGTTACCCAACCTATATTTGAATGTGCCGATGGTGGAATTGGTTGCACACATGTGCGCACGAGTTGCCATGTGTGGGCAATTTCGAATTCAAAGACACATTTTTGGGGGAAAGCTTAATGATGCATAGTTAGATCAATGTCCAAGTCTTTTGACTTGGACATTTGATCACGAACATGTCTAAAGTTTGCATCTTCACTCTCAATTGCCTACAACCAATTCAATTAAATGTCATTGATTCCTGGTTGCCTGGAATTATGGACAATTACTGGTGTGTAATTCATATGGCACTTCGTTCAACACCTCATACGACACTTCATACGACACCTCTGTGTTAAATGCATTTTTACCTCCTGTAATGGATAGTCTGCAATATTGACATGTTTTTGACAGTCACAGTGGTTAAGAGCAAAGTAAAAATGCTCCTTTGTTGTTGATTTTTCCACCATGCTCAATCAATCCACTTGCATAGGGCATGTAATGTCAAAAACCTATAATGAACAGGTTATAGAAAGCATAAGACATGTAATGTCAATCCTACAATACAACTTGTAATGAGAAATAAACCGATAAAAGTGGTATGTTAAGTATATGTTCAACAATTTATAGCACACATGATTTTAACACTTCAAAAATAAAAATGACTATTAATGTAATAACCTCTATCATGGAAATAATACAAAAAATCTTGCAAATATTATTTCTCCAAGCAATGATCATTTGTCAGCTCATGAACCCCTCCCCCACACCTAAGTATTGTGACACCTCACAATCAAAATTATAGGAAACCAGTCAGTTCCCCTAATAGCCAAAGATTTATAGTATGTCAAGTGTAAATATAAATTTCACAGATTGGTCTGACGAGATGGTTAGAATATGGCCCCACCTATAGGATAAGATATCCTATATATAGATAAGAAGAGGTAGGCAAGAGAGTTTTGTTGGCCCTTGGTTATGAAAGGAAACAGAGAACAAGGAACAAAAGGTAAAAATCAAACTTCGTGGGAGACACAGTGACTGTCACTGGGTTGAAGTGAGAAAAAGAGAAGAAAAGATGGAGTGAAGTGTGGAAAAGAAAGCCGTTGGATGAGGAGATCGAGGATGACAGATAAATAAGGAAGATGGACCAAGGATGACTCAGGAAGTGGAAAAATCCACCATTGGATGCTTTGGAGCACCGCACGAGAAGGAAGGAAAGATAGGTTGGTGAAGTCTGGAAAAAGTGGATCAAGTTGACCTAGGGTTTTGGTAATTAGGGTTTTGACACCTAGGTTTCGGCCTAAGGCTGTTGGTGAGGTATTGTAAATGTATAAATAAAGGTCAAGAGGACTTGGGTCGAGAGGATGATATTGTTCTTGATTTATCCCTATTGTTGTGGTGAGAGGTCATTGTATTGTGAGAGAGAAGTGCTGAGGGTGAGAGCCTTCTGGTATTGTAATATCTTTAGCTGGGTGTGAAGATTAGATCCTATAGCTGGGTGCGTAGGAAGGGGAAGAGAAAGAGAGAGGATCTGCTGGCCATGAGCACAGATCAGAACTGTAAGATGTATCTTAATATATCATAAGCATAGTTCTGTGGACGTAACCCTAGAGAGAGGGTGAACCACGTATATTTTGTGTTGTGTGAGTGATTGATGCTCTGATATCTGTCATTAATATACTGTTATTTGCATTACTATGTTAGATAAAGATCTATAACGACACAGAGTAGATCTTGCTGATAAGTGATATATGAATGTTGTGATTGCTACTATACAACATCCACTTGATATTCCCCTGGTTGTAGACATATCTATCCTGCAACCCCCTACTCGTTGCTTCGTGTGAGACTGCATCTGCTTCGCAGGTGTTGCCAAAAGGGTCAGTAGCTAGGGCTTGTTGGTGCACTCTTGGAGTGAACCCTGGGTCTACCCCTGTGCCAACAAATGGTTCCGTTGCTGGGACATGAATCTTTTTAAGGGAATGTCAGGGTGGTTCCCATTGAAGAGAGAGATTCAGAAGTGGATAGAGGATCAAGAGAAGGACTTCGCTAAAGCCCAGAACAAGAACCCTAAACTGAGTATTGAAGATTGGCTACAAAGATACATCTTCACCGACATTCACGAGATATTCTTTGGAGGAATCCATCAAGAGTTGTTTGAGTGGTTGACTAGGTTAGTCGATACCCAGTTTGAGATCAGATCTAGACCTCCTATGGTTTGGACACCAACACTAATCTAGAACGTCAAGAGAATTGACAACGTTGTATCCTGAGTAGTAGATCATTGGTTTGATAGTACCATTGGAGGGTATATCACCGATTTTGCTGTTGACAGAACATAATTGTATAGCCAAGCCGAGAGATACTTTTTCAAAGGACCCAGAGGAAAATTTTTGCACCTTCTGAAGCTAAGAATCAAGATGCTCTTCCATGAAAACCACATCTCGAAGATACAATAGATTGGTCGGACCTGAAAAGGCTAGTGTTCAAGATCTTGGACAATGACAATGACACAGAAGCAGGACATATGCGTAGTGGGAAAGTATTCTGAGGGGTTCACCATAAGAACTTGTTTAAGAAAAACTACAGAGAAGAGGGTTTCTACATTGGAGAAGAGGTAGATCTAACCGACGAAGAGCATCCAGAGCCCACCAGAACAAAAGAAGGGGAAGTTGAAGAAATGTGCCAAAGCGAACCAAAAAAATCAAGAATTGTGCGGACTGCTGAAGTAACATTAATCCTCCTGTTGTCCCAACGGTACTTAGCAGTCAAAATAGTTAGAACCACTAGAATCTTCAGAGTACTGTTACTAGTAGCTCAACATCTACTCAGACAAGAAGCCTAGTCATCTCTATGGTAGATGAAATGAGACTCCCTATCTTTAGAGGAAATGGATCTGAAGATCTAGATCAACATTAGTTTCTGTGTGAAGCCATATGGAATATTAGAAGTATCACCAATGAATCCATCAAGAGAACCCAGTTCAGCACTACGCTAAAGGACCGCGCACTGAGCTGGTACATGAAACTTGTCCAAGGAATGGCACAACCTAAGCCCCTGAATGAGATCAAGAATGTGTTGATTACAGAGTTTAAGAAACCTAATTCAGAGTCACAATGTATTACATAACTAAAAGAGATTAAACAAAGGGTAGCAGAACCTGTTTGGGAGTTTGATCAGAGATTCAAGACCCTAACAGGCCGATTAACTTTTCAGATCCTTGGTGCATAGAACAAAGAATGGTTCATCACTGCACTGTTACCACACATCAGAGTCCCTTTGATGCAGCGAAATATTGCATCACAGGCAGAAGCTTTGAAGATCTCCATGAAGCTTGAATCAACACCGATGGGAGAATCTAGCTCAGGCATTAGCCAGATCATGAGCTAGCTAACTAGTTTGTCTTTACAGGTCGAGGATATGAAGAAAGATAAGGGAAAAGACAAAAGGGAAGATATCTAGTGTGTAAGATGCATATTTGAAGGCCATGATAAGGAAAATTGTCCATTATTTGATGAGTACTTGGCCTCAGGGGCGTCAAGCCCCTTGAAGCAAGTTAACCTACCCTGGTGCGATGTATGCAGAAATAGGCATCGCCCAGGTGAGTGCTACTACATGTAGAAGTATGTTCAGACACCCAAAAACTTGTATTGTACATTTTGTAAATCAATGGGGCATGATGATCGATATTGTAGAGCTTATTATCTCATGCATGAAAGGTCGAGAGACATATACAAGATTCAAGGCGAAGTACAACAAGAAGGAAACACTCTGCAGTACAACTCTCCGGGGAGAGGAAAATTCAATCCTTGTGGTGGATACAGAAGACGAGGAGGAGGAGGAGGTATGGGCTGAGCCCGAGGACAAATAGTATTTTACAACTGCGTGCAACCAGGACATTTAGCAAGGGATTGTCAGAATCCTTGCACAACCTGTAGTTACTGTAACTCCTTCGAGCATGTCATAGAGGAATGCCCTATGCTACAAAACAAACTTCAGGAAAGACGAGGAACTCAACAGAACCCACAAGTACAAATAATATATGATGAACTTCACGGAGCAGACCCTAGAGTTGTTTTTAGCACTCGAGGAGGCGCTGCTACAAGAGAAGGAAGAGCAACCCAAGGAAAGACTGAAAACGACCACAGAGTCAGGAAAGCTACATAAAATACCCCAACGTTCGATGCTAGGAAAGAAAGACAAATATTCGAGGAGGCAAGAAAAGAGTTCAAAAGAGCTCAAGGATCTTCATCAAAGAGACAACCAGAAATCAAATAATATGGCATGCCTCATGCGTTTGATCCGTCTGCATCGCCAACAGAAGGGAAAGAGGTAAGCAAATTCATGGAATTTTTTTGCACTTGTGTTAAGTTGATTCAAGATAAAGGCATTGTACAAGAATTACAAGATTTAATCAAGCAGTATGAGCTAGGAAAGATAGACCCCTTACTGAATAGGGCAGTGCACCAAATTGGAAAAAGGAGAAGGACAAATAAATAATTACACTTGAATTCTCAGATAGGAGAGTATGAGATAGACTATGTGGTCCTTGACTTAGGGTCAGAGGTCAATGTCATGATGAAGCAAACTTGGGCACTGATGGGAAAACCCAAGCTGATATATTCCCCTATCATGATTTACATGGATAATCAACAAGCTGTCATCCCAATTGGATGATTAGAGCATGTCCCAGTGGACATCGACGGAGTAAGAACCTTTGCAGATTTTGAGGTAATTGAAATTGTTGATGATAACTTCCCTTACCCTGCATTATTAGGAATTGATTGGGCCTTTGACAATGCTACTGTTGTTGATCTAAAGAAAAGACGCATGAAATTTGAGAGAGCTAGCCTTAGGGTCATTGCACCTTTAGATCTAGATGAGGGTCCACGATATACAAAGCCTATCAGAGAAGAAGACCACACATTTGAACTAGAAAACATCTACAAATTAACAACCAGACAATAGGATTATATCAACCCTACAACTGACGGGAATCTGAGCTAGCGAAGTGACAACACATGTTCATCCAACTCAGAAGAAGCATTGGAGAACTGGAAGAACCAGATGTATGAAGTATCTACAAGAAGATGTGCTAGGCTAACCAGAGAAGTTCGATGGATTGGCACAATAGTGAGTAATCTACCCACATTTGATGGGTTGAACCCCTTAGAGAAATTCTTATCAGAATTTGAGACAAGTGTACCAACACAACAGAGTTTGTTGGCAATGGATGAGGCCATGAAATCCACACTAGAAAGATGGTGGGGGACACATAAAATCAATATTATAGACTGGACACAATGTCGAACTTTGATGACAACGCGGTTCTTAGCACAAGTAGTAAGCTGCGAAGTGAGGTACACAGGTCGAAGTTGTCCAAAGGACCATGCACATAGTTGCAAAGAGGCCTGGAGTGACATTCCTAGAGAAAAATGGGTACATATATTTGTCAATATTCTAGATACCACCCCGATTAATTGGTACCTTCAAGAAGAGTTGCGCCTCGTCACTTCAGAATGGGAAGGTATGACCCATAATTTTATAACCACCTTTTTGTTTGAAAGTGAATTTCCTTCAGTAGATCAAGCACTACAAATGGCGAGACAGAAAGTATTTAAGGAGGCATCTGGCCTCCCTTTGGAGCAAGAAGAGGATGAATGGACTGCGCCCCTCCAGAAACTGCAGATCTGCTACAACATTAATGTCGACGAAGACGATGATCCAAGGAAGGTGAATATCGTAGAAACAGAAGGCCAGAGAGATGTGGAAGGACCAGGAGTTGAACTTCCATTAATTGGACAACCGATAAAGATAAAGAAAGTCAATATTGGGACGGAGGAGACACCAAATCTTGCCAATGTTGGAGATTACTGGGACGCTGCTAACATTGACAAAATCACTGAATTATTGCACGAGTATCAGAACTTTTTCCCAACCAAGTTCACTGATATGAAGGGTGTCAAAGGACCTATGGGAGAGATGAGAATACCTTTGAAACCAGACGCGAAGCCAGTCAAGCAAAGACCATACAGATTGAACCCGAAATATAAGGAAAAAGTGAAGATTGAGCTTGACAGAATGCTGGAAGCAGGGATTATTGAACCTGTCAAGGAGTTGGAGTGGATTAGCCCCATGGTGGTGCAAGATAAGAAGATAGGCGAGATCAGGATCTGTGTAGATCTCAGGAAGCTGAATGATGCTTGTCTACATGACCCTTTCCCTACACCATTCACAGACGAAGTGTTGGATAACGTGGGAGGCCAAGAAGTATATTCTTTTACAGATGGGTTTTCAGGATACCATCAGATCCTCATCACCAAGGAGGACTGTCATAAGACTATGTTTTCCACAGAGTGGGGATCCTACCAATATACAGTAATGCCATTTGGATTGAAGAATTCTGCAGCCATCTTTTCCAGGGTGGTGGTTGAAGCGTTCAAAGAATTGTTGCATAAGTTTTTAGAAGCATACTTCGATGACTGAACTATTTTTAGTTTGTTGAAAAATTGTATTGAATGTCTAAGGCTAATGCTGGATAAATGCAGGCAGTGTCAAATTTCTTTGAATTTGAAGAAGTGCACCTTTTTCTCACCATTTGGAGTACTATTGGTCATATTGTATGCAAGCAAGGATTGTTGGTGGGTCCATCCAAAATTGCAATTATAGTTGATTTGCCACCTCCCACCTCAGTCAAACAATTATGCACTACACTAGGACATACTGGCTATTATAGGAAATTTATCAAAGGATATGCTTAGATTACTGCGCCGATGGAGAAGTTACTAAAGAATTGTCAGTTTGGTTGGACATATGAATGCCAACAGAGCTTCGACACACTGAAACAAAAGATGGCGACTGCGTCTATTCTAGTGTTCCCAGACTGGAGCAAGGAATTTCATGTGCATGTTGATGCATCTTCCATTGCATTAGGAGCAGTACTAGCACAACCTGGAGACAGGGACATTGATCATCCATTATCATTTTCCAGCAGAAAGCTATCTACAACTAAAATTAATTACACCACTACAGAAAGAGAGGATTAGCCATGGTGTATGCATTACAAAAATTCTGCCACTACTTGTTGAGAGGACACTTCAAAATGTTTACCGATTGCTTCGCGCTGAAGTACCTAGTCAACAAGCCAGTGTTGGGGGGGAGAATATGTAGATGGATTTTGCTATTTCAAGAATATAATTTTGAGATCAGAGTTAAGGTAGGAAGAATGAACAAGGGCCCATACCACCTGTT
Source organism: Picea engelmannii (assembly GCA_009831015.1). Taxonomy (NCBI): domain Eukaryota; kingdom Viridiplantae; phylum Streptophyta; class Pinopsida; order Pinales; family Pinaceae; genus Picea; species Picea engelmannii. The sequence goes on from ML779564.1 coordinate 603,621, forward strand.
GAGGTTGGAACATGGCCCAGTCTGGAGGATACATTACCGAATGCACAAATTCTCACTATTAGAAAGATTGATGACCACTTCACAGACATAGTCCAATTCCCGTCAATAGGAATATCTCCAGGTGAGTACACAATTCCTCAAAAGAAATAGCTAGTGGTGCGAGCTGTAGACTTCTCACTTATAGCTGGAAAACTGTACAAAATGGGGCCTGATGAGATACTGAGACGATGTGTGATGGAAGCAGAGTGCCCTATGATCCTCGAAGAAGCTCATGAAGGCATTGCAGGAGGACATCACACAAGGAAAGCAACTGCACAAAAGGTTCTGTGAGTTGGCCTTTGGTGGCCTACGTTACAGATAGATGCTAAAGAATATACCAAAGCATGCGATGTATGCCAACGAGTTGGAAAACCATCCCGAAGAGATGAGATGATATTTGCACTGCATATGACCCTACAGGCATTTGAAAAATGGGCCATTGAATTCGTGGGACCTATACACCCACCAGGAAAGTGCACAAGAGCAAGGTATATTATCACTGCAACATAATACCTGACTAGATGGGCCGAAGCAAGAGCAATCAAGGACTGTAGTGCAACTACAACTGCACGTTTTATATTTAATGACATAATAACCAGGTTTGGATGCCCTAAGGTCCTTATGAGTGATTAAGGTACACACTCCATCAATAAGATAATTGAAGCCTAGACTGAAGAATTTGCAGTCCACCATTAGAAGAGTACACCTTACCATCCATAGGCAAACAGAACGATTGAAGCATTCAACAAAATCTTGGAGACAACATTGACAAAGATTTGCAGTGTGAACAGGGATGACTGGGATTTAAGAGTACCAGAAGTACTCTAGGATTATAGAACCACTTGCAAGAAATTAACAACACAGACCCCTTTCAAGTTGGTTTATGGTCTTGAAGCTGTTGTCCCGATGGAGTACTTGGTACCGAGCTTAAGAATTGTTGCATTTACAGACATGGATGATATTGGCGTTGTTCATGAGAGGCTAGCACAGTTAGTCAGACTAGAAGAAGACAGATTCATTGCAGGCTTCCATCAACAAGTTCAGATGGAATGAGAAAAGGCCTACCACAACAGGCACATCAAGAAGAAGATATTTAGGCAAAGTGATCTAGTACTGGTATATGATAGTAAGTTTATCAAACACCTTGGGAAGTTCAGAACGCATTGGCTTGGACCATATGAGATCGCCTATATCACAGAAGGAGGAGATGTGCAACTGAAGACGTTGAATGGAGAATGGAAAGAAGGATTGGTGAATGGGAGTCAGCTGAAGTTGTACTATGACAACCAACTGACTCACAGCTCTAAGTAAAGGCATGAGGAAAAGGCTTCAGGTACCAGGTGCAGTTGAAATTGGGTACCAAACACAGAAAAGATAGTCTTCACAAGGACGAGAAGGAGGCACAAAGCAAAAAGCAAAGGCTGCACTACGCAGTCCAAAGTCGAAGTAAAACGAAAGGATCAGATCTGAAGTGCCTCGGGATGAGTCATAGGTGAGTGTTTGGGGATTGTTGGCCCTTGGTTATGAAAGGAAATGGAGAATAAGGAAGAAAAGGTAAAAAGAGGACTTCGTGGGAGACACAGTGACTGTCACTTGGTCGAAGTGAGAAAAAGAGCAGAAAAGATGGAGCGAAGTGCGAAAAAGCAAGCCGTTAGATGAGGAGATTGAGGATGACAGATCAACAAGGAAGATGGACCAAGGATGACTCAGGAAGTGGAAAAATCTACCATTGGATGCTTTGGAGCACCGCACAAGAAGGAAGGAAAGACAGGTTGGCGAAGTCCGGAAAAAGTGGATCAAGTTGACCTAGGGTTTTGGTAATTAGGGTTTTGACACCTATATTTCAGCCTAAGGTTTTCGATGAGGTATTTTAAATGTATAAATAAAGGTAAAGAGGACCTGGGTCGAGAGGATGATATTGTTCTTGATTTAGCCCTATTGTTGTGGTGAGAGGTCATTTTATTGTGAGAGAGAAGTGTTGAGGGTGAGAGCCTTATGGTATTGTAAGATCTTCAACTGGGTGCGAAGATCAGATCCTGCAGCTGGGTGCACGGGAAGGGGAAGAGAAAGAGAGACAAAGAGAGATAATCTACTAGCCATGAGCGCAGATCAGAACTGTAAGCTTTATCTTAATATATCATAAGCATAGTTCTGTGGACGTAGCCCTAGAGAGAAGGTGAACCACGTATATTTTGTGTTGTGTGAGTGATTGATTCTCTGATATCTATTATTAGTATACTGTTATTTGCATTAATATGTTAGATCAATATCTATAGCTGCGCAGAGTAGATCTTGTTGATAAGTGATATATGAATGTTGTGATTTCCGCTATACAAGATCCACTTGATATTCTTGTAGACATCTATGTCCTGCAACCCCCTCCTCGCTGCTTCGGGTGAGACTGCATCTTCTTCGCAGGTGTTGCTGAAAGGGCCAGTAGCTAGGGCTTGTTGGTGCGCTCTTGGAGTGAACCCTGGGTCTGCCCCTGTGCCAACAAGTTTCAAGATAGTCTTAGAGTTAGTTCCCAATGGAAAGTTTATGGAGTTCATTAACCTTAGCTTAACCATACATACTTCATGTCAGCTTTGTCTACAAGTAATGTCATACATCAGGACAAGTTTAAATTTATTATTTATTTTTGTCAGATTACCATCCTTGCTAGGTAGAATTCTCCGCTTCCAGCAAGCCTGTTCAGTACTTCGGCGGGTTTACCTAGTCATACCACAGGCCGGTACCTACTGCCAATAGACCTGTTCAGTATCCCAGAGGGTTAGCCTCTTACACCCTCAGATACTGGCCCTCTATCTTTTAAGATTTTAGTATAATATTGCTTTATGCAAGAAGATGGGGGGACAACTCTGAAAACAACTTTTTTTTTTTTAATTGGGATGGTATTTATGTTAGAGGACGACTTTCTGTTATATTACTTAGTGATTTTCCCGATGTAAGGGGTACTCAAGTAGATGTCGCCTATCTAAATATATGATATAATCAAGCTATTTAGTGTGTAGTGGATGGTACCATTGAGAAAGAACATAAAGGTATCTCTAGGCTCAACTCACTTTCTTCTTTTGTAGTTATTGTGATGTTTCCATGACTAACCGCTAATTAGACCTCCTTGTTACTCTTTAATAAAGACACTTTAATCACTTACTCAAGTTTCCTAGAAACAGCTGTACGAGAGACCTCTAAGCTTGATAGTTATGGTATCACTTCCTTATACAGTGGTGAAGAGTTTCAAGAGTAATTGCTTTGGAATTCCTTAAGAAATTTTTTTTTTTTGCAAAAATATGGCTAATTACAGTAAGTCAATATTCATTTGATTCTTAGAAGACAACAAAATTCAAGTGTAACAATGTTTTGAAGAAAAAAAATCCTTCTTTTATATTTCCTTGAAAGTGTCTACTCCTGGTGAAATAAATACTTAAGAAAATCTCTAGAATTTCCTTATTAACAAAATTCAAAAAACTATTTACATATGTACAGTAGAAAATTTAGAAAAAATTTCAAGAACAAGGGGGGACTTCCTCATCTACTAAGGCCAATGCCTTGTCCGTTGACATGACCTGTAGAAAATCCTCTTTGGAAATGGGCTTATGATAAAATTTGAGTCGATGTCCATTTACTACAAAGGAGACTTATCCATCACCAATTGTTTCAATTTTTACAGCTCCATTTTCATATACAGTGTCTACCTCGTAAAAGCCCTGTTGGAAAACTGAGAGGGGGGGGGGGGGGGNGAGGGGGGGGGGGGGTGAATCAGTTGTTACTATTCTTAAACAATCATACCCATTTTAAACTCTTTACAAAACACTCAATGATGATCACAATGATGCAGGGAAGTAAGCAATAGAATATTAAACATCAATCTCACACACGAAATACACGGAGACAGATATTTCCTGAGGAAACCCATAAAGGGAAAAACCTCTTCTTATTGATATGATAAGTAATCTTTATTTTATTTACATTATCATTCTTATGAGCACCAACTCATCATAAGGCTACCACCTCTGTTTTTCAAGTTGCAACTTGCTGAGAGCACCAACTCTCTGGATTCTCTAGCACCTACTAGAAGGAAGCACCAACTCCCTAGTTTCTCTAGCACCCAATAGAAGGAAGCAATAAATCCCTAAGTGTTCCAGCACCAACTAGATGGAAGCACCTACTTCCAGTCACACATGCACTGACCTGTATAACAGAGAACAATAGTTATCCCTTCCACCACCCTATTTGTTTTGGCTGCAACTAGATGGAATCTAGAACTCCCTATGTTCAACCACCCACTTGAAACTCTGAGGAAACCAATCCTCCCAAGCACCTCCCTACCACCTTGAAATATAAATATTTTCCTTTTACAACTTATCATAGTGATACCACATTTATCTATCGCTTATCAGTCACATCACTGTTCAGCTACATTGCTCTGCTTTGCCTGCATCAGTGTCTTCCTCCTCACATTATTATTTGAGATTTTTGTTCTTCTACTCTGTCTCTAGAACCACCACCTCGACCACATCTTTCTTTCTCAGACATGCATTTATATTCTATGTGTTATGCCTCTTCTCTTTGTCTTCAACTGCTACACACAGTATTCTTTTACCCGCATGAATCACTCTCAACAACAACAACCTCCTCTTCTCTATTCTGCATATATTTATGATCCCAAGTCCTTTGCCAGATCATCCAACTAACTCTTCATCCCCTCTGGAAATTACACTGATTTTGTTCTTCATTCATGGCCGTTATGCTAAGACTCTTTGGCTTCTCTGGCAGCTACAGGCTTCGACGACTTTCCATCTGTCAATCGTCTCTATGATGAGTCTTTATACCATTGAAAAATACCTCGAGACTCTTCAGCTTCTCTGGCAGTTATGTTGCTCATGAAATCATCATCAGTTCCTATTATGTTGAGATTCCTTAGCCTCTTTGGTAGTCAAGACTCTTTGTCTTCACTGTTGATCACCCTGAAGCCTCTTCGAATTTTTTGTGTAGAAACAATCAGTGGTTTCTGGTAGTTCCCCAGAGATCCTCCACACGCTCTTACTCTTAGCGCATTTTTCCATTTCTGCGAAAAAATGCACAGTGGGCGCTATCTCTTTTGGCTAAGCCCCTTCCTTTCACATGACCACTGGTGGTGACCAAGCGCCTAACAAGTAGTCATTTCGAGATTTCGTATTTCGGGTGATCAACTATGAGTCACCTTGGTTTTCCCGATTCAAAAAACTATGAAATGGAGCCTAGCACCGCTAGCTCCTTCCCTTCTCTTCTGGTGATGTAACCACTAGCTATGACCACAGGCCTACGCCAACAGGCGCTTCACGATTTCACACTTCGGGACATTGCGAGCTTTGTGAATTCGCTCACCTATCTTCTCCAAATTCCCGATCTCCGAATCAATGAATTTCTCGAGACCAGATCGACGGTCCTCGATTCCCTTGCAATTAATGACTTAGATTGACTTCGTGAATTTGCAAAGAAACTTTCTCTGTGCTCCAAATTCCCAAACTCCTTATATCCACAGGTGCCAAATCGATGGCTCATGCTCCTCAGTGATCCAACAGTCCAGATCTCACTTTCGTGAATTCTGACTTCGTTCTTCGTCGTGCCAGATCAACGGTCCATAATGCTTGCTCGATCAATGACCGTGATCAAATCATGATTTCTTGTTTTGCGACTTCGCGTCTCATCTCCCTGGACAATCAATGGTCCAGATCTCTCCTCGATTCGACGACTTAGATCATGTCGCGATTTCGCGTTTCACGACTTTGGAGGTTAGAGCACCTCCTTCCTTTGATCCTTCAGTCAATGAAATGTTGATCTCTCGCCACATGTCCTTGCTGACATGGTCTTCCACCTGTGTCTTGCTGATGTGGTCCGCCACATTCACCTCCTAGATATGATGACCCAGATTAGTCCTTGATCCAATGACGGTCAATCCTCGCATGCAGATCAACGACTGAGATCTAATATCCTCATCTGTGCTTCCTATGGTCACTGAACTTTGATCTAATGACCCAAAATGCTCCTTGATCCACGATCAATGACCCACGTCACTCCTCCTCCCGAGCTTCATTCCTCCTGACTTGGAAGAATTTCTAAGTGCCAAAGGCCTCGACATTTGATCCTTCTGCGAGTCCTGATGATTTGGACCTTGTCTATGCTTCTGTAATGCGCAAAGCGCTATCTCTTCTAAGCTTTCTCTTATGTGTCTTCACTATTGTGTTTTCCATGCACACTTTGCATGTAACCCTATCAAAATCGCTTTGCCAATATCACTGTTGTTCTTGTACCATTGACATATACTCTGATCTTTCCATCAATGACAAGCAAACTCGACCTGTGAAGATGCCAACAATCTCCCCCTTTGGCATTGATGGCAACCCTGAATGACTGTACTGTTCTACTTAGATCCCAACTGTAGCATCCATAACACCTTTTATCTAGAACACCTTTTCTCCCCCTTTGACATCAATGTCAAAGAAAACATGCTCCCCCTAAGTTGTTGCAGTATTCTTCAGAGGTATCATATATTCAACCAATACAAACTCCCCCTAACAGGATGTACCATCTTAGGTTGACAGTGAGGTCATGCCAAACTGTTGGCATAGATACTCAAACTGAGCTTGTGCAAGCACTTTAGTGAAGATATCAACAATCTGATAGTTGGAAATCCTCTGGTTGTTCCATATAGACTTCTTCTTTTAGATCTCCATTTAGAAAAGCTGTCTTGACATCCATTTGATAGACTTTAAACTTCTTATGACACACATAGGTAAGAAACATTCTAATAGCTTCTAATCTTGCTACAGGTGCAAATATTTCATCAAAGTTGAGTCCTTCTATTTGAGCATATCCTTTGTAGACCAATCTATCTTTATTTCTTACAATATTTCCTTGCCCATTCATCTTATTTTTGTAGACCCATTTTGATCCTATTACATTTTTATCTGCTGGCCTAGGAACGAGTTCCCAAGTGTCATTCTTTTCAATCTGGTCCAGTTACTTATTCATTGATTTTAACCAATTTACGTCTTTACTGGCCTCATTGAAGTTCATGGGTTCCACTATGGATATGAAGGCTATAAGTGATTGCTCAGTGTTTTTGATTATCCTTCTCCTGGTTTGTACACCTTTGTCTTTTTCACCAATTATCTAACTTGCAGGATGATTCTTTTGAGTAATTCTGGAGGAAGAATTTGATGTTGATTGTTGATTTGAGTTTGCCTGAGTATTTTCATCTTCATCTGACTTAGAGCCTTCTTGTTCTAATTCTTGGACCTGTTCAGCTTCAACTTCATCTATATCCTTTGTTGTTGATTCAATATTTTTCACCTCTCTTACTGAAATTCCTTCATCAACTTTTATGTCAATACAATACCCCAATTTATGTAGCCTCTTATTATAGCATCTATATCCTTTACTGTTTGTAGCATACCCTAAGAATATTCCTTCATCATCCCTGTCATCATACTTGCCAAGGTTCTGATTATTATTCTTTATGTAACACTTACTCCCAAATACTTTGAGGTGTTTGATTGAAGCATGTCTCCCATCCCACAGTTCATAAGGTGTCTTGGCATTGTGTGGTCTGAGGTGGGATTTTTTAAGAACATGGACTCCTGTGTGTATTTCTTCTACCCAGTAGGTTTGACCAATGTTCTTCTCATTCATCATTGATATGGCCATTTGCCGCACTGTTCTATTTTGTCTCTCAACTACTCCATTTTGTTGTGGAGTTCCTGGGATTGTGTATTCTCTCTTGATCCCATTTTTATCACAGAATTCCTTAAAATCACTTGACATAAATTCTCCTCCTCTGTCTGATCTCACTGCCTTTAACCTCTTACCTGTTTGATTCTCAGTTAAAGCCTTAAATATTTTAAATTTCTCAAATGCTTCAGCTTTTTCTTTGAGAAAAACAACCCAAGTGAGTATGGAGTAATCATCAATGAACAACATAAAGTATTTTTTCTTTCCTATGCATTCCTGTCTTAATGGTCGACATAAATCCATATGAACTAATCAGAGTGGTTTCTCTATTGAAGTAGAGCTCTTGGATTTAAACTGTGTCCTGGTTAGCTTTCCTACTTGGCAGGGTTTACACACAGAGTCTTGTGGCTTTGATATTCTTGGAAGATCTTTTATTGCCTCAAGATTTTTGAGCTTTATTAAGTGGTCAATGTTTATATGTCCAAGTCTCCTATGCCATAAACAACTTTCATCATGATTTCTTAGATGACACTCTTCTTTATATTCTTTCAGCACATATACATTGTTATCTGTCCTTATGCCTTTAGCCACAACTTGTCCTAAGTTTGCAGACTTTATCTTGTAATCCTTGGAAGTGAACACCACTTCACATCCTCTATCACACATTTGATTTACACTGAGAAAATTATGTTTCATCCCATCTACAAGCAGAACATACTGAGATTTTCCTTTTCCATTACTTAAACTTACCATCCCTTTACCCTTGATTTTACCTGGAGCCTCATTTCCAAAGGTTATGTTTCCTGATTTGCTTTCACTTAGAGATAGAAAATTACCTTTGTCTCCTGTCATATCTTTGGAGCATCTGTTGTCAATATACCATGGGTTCTTTTGTCTTTGAGCTGACAGTACTAGTCCACACTTGTCATTTTCTTTCTTCTTCCAAACCTTGACATTTTCAACAGAAGGATTCAAATCTGGCTCATAGTTGCTTAAGCGATAGTCTGCAGCTTTATGTCCAAAATTATGGCATGTGTAACATTCTGGTTCATTGAATAAAGGATCATAATGATCGTTATGCTTAACCTATGCCCTTTTTCCAGCCATTCTTCTTCTCTATCTTTGGCACCCCCACCTCAGCCACCTCTTTCTTTCCGAGACATGCATTTCTATTCTATGCACTACGCCTCTTCTCTCTTCTTCAATTGTTGCACACAGTCTTCTTTTACCCGCATGAATCACTCTCAACATCAACAACCTCCTCTTCTATGTTCTGCATATATTTATGATCCCAAGTCCTCTGCCAGATCATCCAACTAACTCTTCGTCCCCTCTGGATATTACACTAAGTTTGTTCTTCATTCATGGACATTAAGCCAAGAAACTTTGGATTCTCTGGAAGCTATAGTCTTTGACGCCTTTCCATCTGTCAATCATCTCTATGATGAGTCGTTATACTACTGACATATACCTCTAGATTCTTCAGCTTCTCTGGAAGTTTTGTTTCTTGTGAGATCATCATCAGTGCCCGTTATGCTGAGATTCCTTAGCCTCTCTGGTAGTTGAGACTCTTCGTCTTCTCTATCGATCACCCTAAATCCTTTTCAAATTCTCTATGTAGAAATAATCAGTGGTTTCTAGCAGTTCCCCAGAGATCCTCCACGTGCTCATGCTCTTAGTGCCTTTTTCCCTTTCTGCAAAAAAATGCACAGTGGGCACTAGCTCTTCTAGGTAAGCCCCTTCTTTTCATGTGACCATTGCAAGTGACCAAGCACCTAACCAATAGTCATTTAGAGATTTATCATTTCGGGTGATCAACTGTGAGTCACCTTGGTTTTCCCGATTCGCGAAACTCTAAAATGGATCCTAGCATCGCTAGCTTCTTCCCTTCTCTTCCATTGATGTAACCACTGGCTATGACCATAGGCCTACACCAACAGGCGCTTCACGATTTTGCACTTCGGGACATTGCGAGCTTTGTGAATTCGCTCACCTATCTTCTCCAAATTCCCAATCCTCGAATCGATGAATTTCTCGAGACTAGATCGATGGTCCTCGACTCTCTTGCAATTGATGACTCAGATCGACTTTGTGACTTCGCATTTCATGACTTTGCAAAGAAACTTTCTCTATGATCCATATTCATGAACTCCCTATATCTACGGGTTCCAAATCGACAGCTCACACTCCTCAGTGATCCAACGGTCCAGATCTCACTTTTTTGAATTCTGACTTCATTCTTTGTCGTGCTAGATCAACGGTCCAAAATGATTGCTCGATCAACGGCTGTGATCAAATCGTGATTTCGCGTTTTGCGTCTTCGCGTCTCATCTCCCTTTAAAATCAACGGTCCAGATCTCTCCTCGATCCAATGGCTCAAATCATGTCGCGATTTCACGTTTCGCGACTTTGGAGGTTAGAGCACCTCCTTTCTTTGACCCTTCAGTCAACGAAATGTTGATCTCTCGGCACATGTCCTTGCTGATTTGGTCTACCACTAGTTTCTTGATGATGAGGTCTACCACATTCAACTGGATCTGACGGCCCAAATTAGTCCTTGATCTAATGTAGGTTGGTCCTCGCACGTAGATCAACGACTGAGATCTGATCTCCTCATCTCTGGACTCTGATCTAATGACCCACAACGATCCTCAATCCAAGAATTTATAAGTGCCAAAGGCCTCAACCTTTGATCCTTCTGCAAGTCCTGATGATTTGGACCTCATCTGCGCTTCTGTAATGTGCAAAGCACTATCTTTTCTGAGCTTGCTCTTCTGTGTCTTCACTATTGTGTTTTCCATGCACACTCTGCCTGTAACCCTGTCAACATCACTCTGCCAATATCGTTGTTGTTCTTGTGCCATCGAAGTATACTCTGATCTTTCCATCAATGAAAATCACACTCAACCTGTGAAGATTCCAACAATCTCCCCCTTTGGCATTGATGGCAACCCTGAACAGCTGCAATGTTCTACTTAGATCCCAACTGTAGCATCCAGAACACCTTTTCTCCCCCTTTGACATCAATGTCAAAGAAAACATGCTCCCCCTGAGTTGTTGCAATATTATTTGGAGGTATCAGATATTCAACCAACACAAACTCCCCTGGCAGGATGGACCCTCTTAGGTTGACAGTGAGGTCACGCCCAACTGTCGGCATAGATACTCAAACTGAGCTTGTACAAACGATTTAGTGAAGATATCAACAATCTGATCTTTGGATGGAATATAATGCAAAGAAACCACAGAGTTGGTTACCTGTTTCCTCAAGAAGTGATACTTGATGGGTATATGCTTGGTCTTTGAGTGGAAGACAAGATTCTTTGACACACTAATTGCACTGGTATTATCACAATGGATTTGAATTGGTGCATTATAATTTATCCCCAAGTCTGCAAGTTTCTGAATCATCCACAATACTTGGGTACAACAGGTGGCAGCGACAATGTATTCAACTTTTGTAGTTGATAAGGAAGTGGAACCTTGCTTCTTGCTCAACCACGCTACTAGAGAATCTCCTAAGAAGAATGCACCTCCACTTGTGCTTTTCCTTTCATCCACGCAGTTAGCCCAATCAACATCTAAATAGACTAATAGTTGAAAATTTTGATTCCTAGGATACCATAGGCCATAGTCCATTGTTCCTTTCAAATATATGAATATTCTTTTGACAGCTAACAAATGACTCTGTTTAGGTGTGGCCTGATGCCTTCCTACCATTCCGACAGAATGCATTATGTCTGGACGAGATGCTATGATGTACAATAGGTTGCCTATCATAGACCTATATGAACTCTGATCAACATCAGGTGAATCATCATCCTTGCTTAACTTACATCTAGTGACCATAGGTGTGCTCATAGGATTATAATATTCCATTTGAAACCTATTCAACATTTCTCTTAGATATTTTTTCTGAGAAAGAAATATTCCTTCAGAATTCTGAGTAATTTGTAGGCCAAGAAAAAATGATAGTTCCCCCATCATAGACATTTCAAATTTAGACTGCATGGCAGAAGAAAACCATTGTACCAATGAATCATTATTACTACCGAAGATGATGTCATCTACATAGACCAACACAATGAGCAGATCATTACCCTTTGTTTTGATATATATATTATTGTCAATTGTTCCTCTCTTAAACCCTTTGTCTTGAAGATATGTATTCATTCTGTGATACTAGGCACAGAAAGCTTGTTTCAACCCAGATAAGGCTTTCTTCAACTTGCAGACAAAGTCAGGGTTATCTGACAGTTGGAAACCCTCTGGTTGTTCCATATAGACTTCTTCTTTTATATCTCCATTTAGAAAATATGACTTGACATCCATTTGATAGACTTTAAACTTCTTATGACACACATAGGAAAGAAACATTCTAATAGGTTCTAATCTTGCTACAGGCGCAAATGTTTCATCAAAGTCGAGTCCTTCTATTTGAGCATATCTTTTGCAGACCAATATAGCTTTATTTCTTACAATATTTCCTTTCCCATTCATCTTATTTTTGTAGACCCATTTTGATCCTATTACTTTTTTATCTGTCAGCCTAGGAACGAGTTACCAAGTGTCATTCTGTTCAATCTAGTCCAGTTCCTCATTCATTGATTTTAACCAATTTACGTCTTTATTGGCATCATTGAAGTTCTTGGGTTCCACTATGGATATGAAGGCTATATGTTATTTCTCAGTGTTTTTGATTATCCTTCTCCTGGTTTGTACACCTTTGTCTTTTTCACCAACTATCTGACTTGCAGGATGATTCTTTTGAGTAATTCTGGTGGAAGAATTTGATGTTGATTGTTGATTTGAGTTTGCTTGAGTATTTGCATATTCATCTGACTCAAAGCCTTCTTGTTATGATTCTTTCACCTGTTCATCTTCAACTTCATCTATATCCTCTGTTGTTGATTTAGTATTTTTCACCTCTCTTACTGGAATTCCTTCATCAACTTTTATGTCAATACAGTCAACCAATTTATGTAGCCTCTTATTATAACATCTATATCCTTTACTATTTGTAGCATACCCTAAGAAGATTCCTTCATCATCCCTATCATCATACTTGCCAAGGTTCTCATTATTATTCTTTATGTAACACTTACTCCCAAAGACTTTGAAGTGTTTGATTGAAGCAGGTCTCCCATACCACAGTTCATAAGGTGTCTTGGGATTGTGTGGTCTGAGGTGGGCTTTGTTAAGAACATGGACTGTTGTGTGTATTTCTTCTACCCAATAGGTTTGACCAATGTTCTTATCATTCATCATTGACTTGGCCATTTGCTGCATTGTTCTATTTTGCCTCTCAACTACTCCATTTTGCTGTGGAGTTCCTGGGATTGTGTATTCTCTCTTGATCCCATTTTTATCACAGAATTCCTTAAAATCACTTGACATAAATTCTCCTCCTATGTCTGATCTTACTGCCTTTAACCTATTACCTATTTGATTCTCAGTTAAAGCCTTAAATATTTTAAATTTCTCAAATGATTTAGCTTTTTCTTTGAGAAAAGCAACCCAAGTGAGTCTGGAGTAATCATCAATGATCAACATAAAGTAGTTTTCCTTTCCCATGCCTTCCTTTCTTGATGGTCCACATAAATCCATATGAACTAATTGGAGTGCTTTCTCTGTTGAAGTAGGTCTCTTGGATTTAAACTGTGTCCTGGTTAGCTTTCCTACTTGGCAGGGTTTACACACAGAGTCTTGTGGCTTTGATATTCTTGGAAGATATTTTATTGCCTCAAGATTTTTGAGCTTGATTAAGTGGTCAAAGTTTAGATGTCCAAGTCTCCTATGCCATAACCAAATTTCATCATGTTTTATGATATGCCACTCTTCTTTATCTTCTTTCAACACATATACATTGTTATATGTCCTTATGCCTTTAGCCACAACTTGTCCTGAGTTTACATACTTTGTCTTGCAATCCTTAGAAGTGAACACCACTTCACATCCTCTATCACACATTTGACTTACACTGAGAAAATTATGCTTCAGCCCATCTACAAGCAGAACATCCTGAGCTTTTCCTTTTCCATTACTTAAACTTACCATCCCTTTACCCTTGATTTTAACTGGAGCATCATTTCCAAAGGTTACGTTTCTTGATTTGCTTTCACTTAGAGGTATAAAATTACCTTTGTCTCCCGTCATATGTTTGGATCATCCACTATCAATATACCATGGGTTCTTTTGTCTTTGAGCTGACAACACTAGTCCACACTTGTCATTTTCTTTCTTCTTCCAAACCTTGACATTTTCAGCAGAAGGATTCAAATCTGGCTCATATTTCCTTAAGCGACAATCTACAGCTTTATGTCCAAAATTATGGCAGGTGTAACATTCTGGTTCATTGAATAAATGATCATAACGATTGTTATTCTTAACCTGTGCCCTTTCTCTATCCATCACATGATTTGCAGTCTGTGATTGTTTGTTACTTGGATGTCTCATTATTTGTTGCGGCAGGTATCTATTCCTTGAGTGTTTTGATTGTTCATATCTAAATCTCAAAGAGCAATTTATAGCTTTGTGACAAAAGTTAGAACAGAAAAAACAATATCCATAGAAAAATCCTTTGTACCTACAAAATGATTGTCTTCTTTTAACAGGTCGATTTATTTGTTCTACAGTTTCAGTTCTGGTACTGTTTCTTTCACTCTTCCTTGGCGGCTGATTATATTCCTTCATTTCTCCATATTTGTTGTTGTCAATGAATGTAGATTTGACAAACTTGATGGAATATTTGTTTCTTGGTTGACTACAACTTGATCCTTCTTCATAACCCAAACCAATTTTCAAATTCAGATTCCTTTGTTGATTCAGAATGATGGTTAATCCTTCTGAAGATTTAATTCTTGGAAGATTTTGGAGATACAATTCTTTGAAATTCTCCATCTCTTTTTTGGTTTTTACTACCTCTTATTCCAAGGATTCACATCTTGCCTTCTTCTCTGATAACTGTTGTTTCAGAATGTCCACTTTTTTCTTTTCCTCTTCTAACTCCACCTTTAGTAGGGTGAAGTCTTCATCAGGTTTTTTAGAATTCTTTTCAAACTATATCAATAACTGCCTTTTGTTTTCTCTTCTTGAGTCCGAGTCTGTCAATTTCTTCTAAGGAACTAATTAATTCACATTCCATGTCAAACACAACTTCTTCATCATTAACATCACTTCTTGTGTTTTGATTAACATAATCCTCTTTGGCCATAAGCACAAAGTCATTAACCTTATATTCACCATCATAATCACTATCGATGTCTCCTGAAGAATCATCATTGATTACACATAAACTTTTCCTTTTATCAAATATCTTGGATTTATACTTCTCTTCACCTTTAGAGTCCCGATCCTTCTTCTTGTGTGGAAACTTAGATGCAAAGTGACCTATCCTTCCACAAATAAAACATTTGAAGGGCAACTTGCCTTGATACTTGCTTGATCCTTTCTTTAGTCTTCTCACAAATTTTGCTTCAATTTCATCAGGCTCAGAGTCCTCATTTTTGTCTTCTTTAAAAGATGCTTCTCTAGAGGTGGGTTTATCTTTAACTATCCTCATTTCATATGCAATCAATATTCCTAGAAGTTGATCAAAAGTCTAAGATTTTAAATCATTGATTTCTTCTATAGCTGAGACCTTTGGGTTGAACCTATCTAGCAGAGATCTCAAAATTTTCTGAACTAAAGAGGGTTCCTCAATTTTTTCACCAAGTGCTTTCATTGCATTTACTAGTTCTTCAACTCTCATAAAGTACTTCCCAATAGTTTCATCTTCTTTCATATGTAGTTTTTCAAACTGTGCTCTGTAGGTTTGAAGCTTGACATCTTTTACCTTCTCATTACCTTCATAACTGCTAATGATTTTGTCCCACATGTCTTTGGCAATTTCTAAATGAATCACCTTTACAAATTATGCTTCTGCAAGCCCACTCAGAATAGCATTCATAGCCTTAGCGTTGAAGCTTAATTCTATCTTGTCATCCTTATTGGCTAGTACAACTGGCTTTATATAACCAATCTCTACCACATCCCAGACATCTACACCTAATGCGATTATGTAAGTTCTCATTCTAACTTTCCAAAAAGAAAAGTTTGTTCCATTGAATAGGGGGGGCTTATTGGTTGAAGTTCCTTCATGGCTTGAGATGTTTAAGCTTCATAATCTACCTTTAGATAAAAGAAACCAGCTCTGATACCAATTGTTGGACAACTGAGAGGGGGGGTTGAATCAGTTGTTACTGTGCTTAAACAATCATACCCATTTTAAACTCTTTACAAAACACTCAATGATGATCACAATGATGTAGGGAAGTAAGCAATAGAATATTAAACATCAATCACACACACAAAATACACAGAGACATATATTTCCTAAGGAAACCCATAAAGGGAAAAACCTCTTATTATTGATATGATAAGTAATCTTTATTTTATTTACATTATCATTCTTATGAGCACCAACTCATCATGAGGCTACCACCTCTTTTTTGCAAGATGCAACTTGCTGAGAGAACCAACTCTCTGGATTCTCTAGCACCTACTAGAAGGAAGCACCAATTCCCTAGTTTCTCTAGTACCCACTAGAAGGAAGCACTAACTCCCTAAGTGTTCCAGCACCAACTGGATGGAAGCACCAACTTCTAGTCACACAGGCACCAAACTGTATAACAGAGAACAATAGTTCTCCCTTCCACCACCTTGCCACCCTGGTTTTTCTAGCTGCAACTAGATGGAAGCTACAACTCCCTGTGTTCAAGCACCCACTTGAAACTTTGAGGACACCAATCCTCCCAAGCACCTCCCTACCACCCTGAAATATAAATATTTTCCTTTTACAACTTATCACAGTGATACCACATTTATCTATGGCTTACCAGTCACATCATTGTTCAACTACACTTCTCTGCTCTGCCTGCATCAGTGTCTTCCTGCGCGCAATCTTCTTTGAGCTTTCTATTATTCTTCTCTGTCTCTGGCACCCCCACCTTAGCCACCTCTTTCTTTCTCAGACATGCATTTCTATTCTATGCGCTACGCCTCTTCTCTCTTCTTCAGCTGCTGCACATGGTCTACTTTTACTCGCATGAATCACTCTCAACAACAATAACCTCCTCTTCTTTGTTTTGCATATATTTATGATCCCAAGTCCTCTGCCAGATCATCCAACTAACTCTTCGTCCCCTCTGGAAATTACACTGAGTCTATTCTTCATTCATGGTCATTATGCCGAGACTCTTTGGCTTCTCTGGAAGCTACATTCTTCGACGCCTTTCCATCTGTCAATCGTCTCTATGATGAGTCTTTATACCACTGATAGATAACTCAAGACTCTTCAACTTCTCTGGCAGTTTTGTTGCTCGTGAGATCAACATTAGTGCTCATTATGCTGAGATTCCTTAGCCTCTCTAGCAGTCGAGACTCTTCGTCTTCTCTGTCGATCACCCTGAAGCCTCTTTGAATTCTCTATGTAGAAACAATCAGTGGTTTCTGACAGTTCTCTAGATATCCTCCACACGTTCATGCTCTTGGTGCCTTTTTCCCTTTCTGTGAAAAAAAGCACAGTGGGCGCTATCTCTTCTGGCTAAGCCCTTCCTTTCATGCAACCACTGGTAATGACCAAGTGCCTAACCAATAGTCATTTCATGATTTTTGATTTCGGGTGATCAACTGTGAGTCACCTTGGTTTTCCTGATTCATGAAACTCCGAAATGGAGCCTAGCACTGCTAGCTCCTTCCCTTCTCTTCCTCTGATGTAACCAATGACTATGACCATAGGCCTACGCCAATAGGCGCTTCACAATTTTTCACTTCGGGACATTGCGATCTTTGTGAATTCGCTCACCTATATTCTCAAAATTCTCGATCCTCGAATCGATGAATTTCTTGAGACCAGATCGATGATCCTCGATTCCCTTGCAATTAACGACTCTGTTTGACTTTGTGACTTCAAATTTCGTGAATTTGTAAAGCAGCTTTCTCTGTGCTCTAGATTCCCAAACTCCCGATATCCACAGGTGCCAAATCGATGACTCACGCTCCTCGGTGATCCAACGATCCATATCTCACTTTCGTGAATTTTGACTTTGTTCTTCGTCGTGCCAGATCAATGGTCTATAATGCTTGCTCGATCAATGGCTATGATCAAATCATTATTTCACGTTTTGCGGCTTCACATCTCATCTCCCTAGACAATCAATGGTCCAGATCTCTCCTCGATCCAATGGATTCAATCATGTCGCGATTTCACGTTTCGCGACTTTGGAGGTTAAAGCACCTCCTTCCTTTGACCCTTCAGTCAGTGAAATGTTGATCTCTCGCCACGTGTCCTTGCCAACATGGTATTCCACCTATGTCTTGCTGACGTGCTCTACCACATTCACCTCCTGGATCTGACGGCCAAGATTAGTCTTCAATCCAACAATGGTCAGTCCTTGCACGCAGATCAATGACTAAGACTTGATCTCCTCATCTGTGCTTCCTCTAGTCACTGGACTCTAATCTAACGACCCACAACACTCCTCGATCCATGATCGACGACTCATGTCGCTCCTCCTCCTGAGCTTCATTCCTCCCAACTTGGAAGAATTTCTAAGTGCCAAAGGCCTCGACCTTTGATCCTTATGTGAGTCTTGATGATTTGGACCTTGTCTACGCTTGCGCAAAGCGTTGTCTCTTCTGAGCTTGCTCTTATGTTTCTTCATTGTTGTGTTTTCCATGCACACTCTGCCTGTAACCCTGTCAACATCACTCTGCCAATATCATTGTTTTTCTTATGCCATCGACATATACTATGATCTTTCCATCAATGACAAGCACACTCGACCTGTGAAGATGCCAACAGGCCCAACCACTGGGTGGTGAGTTTTCCTTTGAAGGCTTTAAATCGTGAATCAAACAACAGAGCCCAATCACCAGGTTGGAAGTGTTTCTTCTTAATAAACTTGTCATGCCACTTGCTCCTCTGGTTTTGGTCTAATATTGTCTGTTGGATGGCATCTTTCCTGATTTCATCCAACTCATTGAATTGTAGGGCTCATTGCTTCTGAGCCTCATCTAAGTTCAATCCCAATTCTACGGAAATACGAAAGGTCCTTACTTGGAATTATATTGGAAGAAGTACTTGTTTCCCGTACACTAGCTCATAAGGGGTATGCCCAATGGTGTTTCTCTAGGTGGTCTGGTATGCCCACAATGCCTCTAGGAGCCTATCAGCCCAATCCTGGTGATGTAATTGAACAATCTTGGTCAAGATGGCTTCCAAAACTTTGTTTGTATATTCTACCTGACCATTGGCTTGCAGGTGATATGGAGAAGATTTACAGTGTTTAATCCCATATTTCTTTGTTAGCTCTCTCATCAACTTGGAAGTGAATTGAGTGCCTTGGTCTGTAACAATTTCATGAGGGACACCGAAGCGGGTAAATATTTGTTCATAGATGAATTCGACAACAGACTTTTCTGTAGCCCTGAATAGGGATTTTTCCTCTACTCACTTGGTGACATAGTCCGTACAAACTAAAATATAGTTCTTTTTACGGGACATGGGTGAAATTGGTCCTACAAAGTCAAGGGCCCATTTTTCGAAGGGTTCTATCATAACTTGGGCACAAAAAGTCATTTCATCAGCTGACATAGGTCTTCCTATCCTTTGGCAACTATCACAACTTCTCACATACTTGGCAGCATCTTTGAAAATGTTAGGCCAATAGTAACCCAAATGTAGTACCTTATATGTTGTACGTTTGTCAAAAAAATGACCACCACATGGTCTGTCATGACAACTTCGTAGTATTTCTGGTACCTCATCCTCTCAGACACATCTATGAATAATCAAATTAGGACCTATGCGAAAAAGGTCATGACCAACCCAAGAGTAATTAGCACTCTGTATAATAATTTTATGCTTTTCATGAGGTGACAAATGAGACGGTAACTTCCTAGTGGCCAGATAGTTTTCCATATCCACAAACCATGGGGTATTGACAGAAAGGGAAAAAAGGTGTTCATTTGGGAAACTATCATCTATAGGTATATCATCATCCTCATTTTTTATTCGGGAAAGAAAATCAACTACCACATTATCCTTTCTAGGTCGGTCAAGCACAGTGATATTAAATTCTTTTAATAACATGAGCCACCTAGTCACTCGACCATTAGTTATGGCTTTATTCATGAGAAACATAATGGAGGAATGATCTGTATGTACAAATAATTCATAACTTGTAATGTAATGACAAAACTTGTTAATAGCATGAACAACTACCAATAATTCATTCTCGGTAACTGTGTAGTTTAACCCAACAGGGGACAAGTTATTGCTCACAAAATAAATGGCATAGGACTACTGGTCCTCTTTCTTCCCTAATACCCCTCCTATTGTGGTTTCAGAGGCATCAATGGATATATGAAATGGGAGAGTCCAATTGGGCCCTCTAAGGATTGGTGCCACATACAACTTAGCTTTCACGGTTTCAAAGGCAGTTTGACACTACTCGGTCCAAACAAAATCAACATCTTTTATTAACAATCCAAACATAGGTGAAACAATCTTTGCAAAATTTTCAATAAACCATCGGTAATATCCGGCATGTCCAAGAAATATTCTCACCTCTTTTTGAGTTTTGGGGGGTGGAAGTCTGACGATGACCTCAATCTTTGCAGGATCGACTTTTATCCCTTCAGATGAAACATGATGTCCTAGAACCACTCCTTCAGTTAAAAACATTTACATTTTTCATGACTTAGAGATAGGTTCATTTCTTGGCATTTGATGAGGACTTTTTCTAAGTTGTCTAAGGATTCTTGGTAAGTGTTTCCATAAACTGTGAAGTCATCCATGTAGACCTCCACACAATCATGAATAAGATCGGAAAATATCCCTAGTACTGCTTGTTGAAATGTAGTAGGAGCGTTACATAATCCAAATGGTAAGACCCTGTAGGCATAGGTGCCCCAAGGAAAAGTAAAGGTAGTATTGTCCTGGTCCTCGGGGGCTATAAGAATCTTATTGTACCCGATGTACCCATCTAAAAAGGAAAAATACTTATTTCCAGACAAGGTATCTAGAACTTGCTCAATGAAAGGAAGATGAAAGTAGTCTTTCAGAGTGGCTTTGTTGAGTTCCCAGAAATCAACACAAATTCTTCATTTCCCGGTCACTTTCTTTGGAATCACTACAAGCGGGGATACCCACTTACTGTCGGAGATGGGATAAATAAATCCGACATTTAACAATTTTTGGATTGCCTCCTTGACTATATCTTTGAGTGTTGGGTTCATCCTTCTCTAGGGTTACCTAACAGATGTTAGTCCCCCCTGGGTATATATGTGATGGATGCATGTGTCAGGATGTATACTCTTCATGTCAGTGTATTCACAGGCGAATGCTCCTCATTGTTCTTTAAGGATACTTACTAACTATTTCTATTGGTCTGCATCTAGCCCAAATTTTATATGTAAAACTTTCCCTGGACTAATCTTGTAGGGCATAGTATAAGACATGGCATACTCATCTATCTTGAAGATAAAAGATGTCGAAGACAAAATGTATGGGTTCAATTTTTCTTGAAATTCTTCCCCAAACATGTACTCAAATTGGGGAAAAGACTGTGGAAAATCCACACATGTGATAGCATAAATAAACTAGTTTATCACATTTTCCGTTGTGTGCTCCTGAAGTGCCCATGCATGGTCACTTGGAAATACAGGTTCTTCCCAGTCCTCATTCTCGTATGGACACTCAAGACACCATAGATTTTCCATGAAAGGTTGAGCTGGAAGGTAGATGGTGAGCTTCTGAATAGAAAGCCCATTTGATATGGTCATTTCTCCCTCTCTACAGCCAATAAATGCATTGGTTGTGGCTAACCAAGGTCTCCCTAAAATGACGGGATGGCCTTTGGTAGGGTCCTTGGAGTGAATGACAAGAAAATCTACTGGGTATTCCCATGAGGCTAAAGTAACCATGATATCATCTAAAATTCCTTCAGGTATAACCTTGGTCTTATTTGCTAATTCCAAAATGGTTGGGGTAGGTCGAAGAAGAGGTTGTAACTGTAATTGTTCCAAGGTAGTAGCAGTCATAACATTGATGGCTTCCCCTAGGTCTATGAGAGTGTTTCCAATGGAGACCTCATTAATAGTTATGGTCACTATGGGGTTTCCTGCGTTCCCATATTTTGCTAGCTTTGGCTGCTCTGATATGTATTCGGAAAGATCTCCTATCAAGTGTACTGTAGGAGGGTCCTTCTGCTTCCTACTTGGCTTCTTAATACACAATTCTTTGACTAACTTATTGTAGATTGGAATGTCTTTAATGGCTTGAAGTAGGGGAATATTGACACAAATATTCTTCAATTCATTCAAGATGTCAAATTCCGATCGAGTGGTAGGTTTCTCTATTACCAATCTGTCTGGATAAGGAGGGGCCTTCATGCTTTGTGAAGGCTCATTTTGGGGAATCTTAGGTTCTTGGTTCTTCGGGATAATAACATCTTCCCACCTAATGTCATCCGTGGGTTGTTTGGTGGTTTCTTCTTCTTCTTCCTGAATGACTACTGAAGGTCTTTGCCTATCCAGAACTTTTGCTGATCTTAGTTTGATTTCCTGTAATGGAACAAGAGTAATAACATATGTTGGGAAGGCCTGCATCTCAACATTGTGAAGAGGTTGAGAGGGCTTATTATTGGGATTCACCACTAGTTGTGTTGGTAATAGTGTTGGTCTTGAGGAGCTTTCATTTTGATATTGTAGCAGTTGTTGTTGTGGAATAGGAGTTAAAGGTGGTGGAACAAAACTTGGCATAAGTTGCAGAGTGTTCGGTGAAAATTGAGGATAAGGATGGTTGGACATAGGGACAGGTGGAGCTTGAGGGTTTCCTTGGTTATGCCCTCCTCTCCATCCTTGAGGCCAAGGATGTTGGTACTGAGTAGACCAATTTTTCCAACTTGGTGAGTTCCACTGTTGTTGTTGTTGATAATAAAATGGAACTTGAGATTGTAGATCTAGGTATGTGGGTTGGTTCCTAGGCTGCCATGGCATCCTAGGTGCATAAGAAGACTCCCCAGGATATCTACTCCTATAGGTGGCTAATAAACTGGGAAATGATGGACATTTATCAATTGGGTGGTCTTCTGTACAGAAGCCACAAACTGAAATGTTATCTAATGGGCATTCCCTTGAGGAATGCTTCCTTCTGCATCTCGGGCAATATATGCTCATTGCGACATTTTCCTCCTCATGTTTCTTTTTAATTTTGAGGGTGTCCAACTGGGAACCTATTGTTCTTAAGATGTCTGTCTTGAAGTTCTCTAAAAGGTTCCCTATCTCTACTCTCGTGATACCACTTGAACTAACTAGTTTTAAGCTTCTATTATAAGGGTCCTGAACATTCTTTCCTGTTTTGGCTCTACTCCTTGAGTAATTTTTACACATTTCACATATTTAGACAAATGGTTTATGGGAGATGTCACCTAATTCCATTAGGTTAAGCATATCTAGATATTCTTCTAAAATTCCCTTAAGGAAAAGAGCCCTAACTGCATCCTCTATGAGGTCATGGTATTTTGACTTCTGGGAGATATAACCAAATAGTTCCATATAATCTTTGAGGGTCTTGTCTTCTAAATGTTGGATTTTAAAGATGTCATTACGAGACTCCTTGGTCTTGCAGTAGTCTTGGTACTTCTTAAGAAATATGTCTTTCATGGCTTCCCAAGATCTAATACCGGATTCTCCCAACCCCATGAACCATCTTAGTGCAGAGTCTTTGAGGGTGGCATGAAAGAGTTTTATTTTCTGGGCATCTTGTACATAGTTGTAGCTCCTACACAAGATGTCGAATTCAAATAGGAAGGTGTCTAGATCTTCACTATTTTTACCATAAAAGGTAGGTAGTGCTGAGAGACGAATATTGTTCATGTTGACATTTGGGGTGGTGTCCAAAATTGGAAACCTGAAGGTAGTTTCGGTGTGGTTTCCAGTTTCTTCTTCCTCCCTGTGTCTTACATTCTTATGATCCTCCTGATCATCCATGTTGGTTTGGTTTCCAAAAAGAGAGTACCTATGTGGTTTTATCTTTGAAGAGAACAAGGTTTCTCTTTGATGGAAAGGTCTTCCTACTGATTGGATACATGGGACTCTACTCGAGCCGGTTGAGATTATAGGTGCCAAATTTTCTATGTCAATTTGAGAGATAATTACATTGGTTGAACTACCAAACAAAATATTCACTTGTTCAGGGTCTATGATGTCCTCAAAGTTAGGATCTCCTGGTGGTGGTGTAAAAGCAAAGGTTGTATTGTTTGTTTCTGCGAAAGGCTCGAGTGGTCTTGCCTCTTGTCATAATATAATTGATGCTTCAATTTCTTGTTCTATAGTGCTCCCTGTGTTAGTCTCTTCATAGACTACCTTAGCTCTTTGAGTTGAGCTAGCTCTTGTTTTACAGTATCGGTCTGCGAAGCTTATGAGTGGAACGTTCCTTCCCTTGAAAATATCGGAAGGAACCTTGGTTGAAAGGTTTGATTTAGATTTAATGTATCTCCCTTTTGGGTCTCTAGGTCTATTCATGAAAGTAAACAAAAGCAAAAGAAAAAGCTACCATTGAGTTTCTAGGTATATTCATGAAAGTAAACAAAAACATAAGGAAAAAACTACCATTGGGTTTGGGGGAGCCTGCAATAGCAGATGCGCAGGTTCTTACCTCTCGTTTTAAAGTTCCCCCGCCACCAATTTAATGCTAAGGTCTAGAAATTATCTATTTACTAACTACTTCCTACCTTGAGACAACTCCCCGACAACGACGCCAAAAATGATGGGTGTTATATATGCACTAAAAACACACTAAAAACCCTCAATTAAATTGTCAACTCGGGGTAAGTAAGCTTAGAGTTGTAGAAAAATATATGCCAAGTTAGAAGGGTTGGTAGTAGTATAGTCTAACTAAGGAAGTGGCTATCTAAGGGCTAATCTATTCAAGAAAAGCTATCTAACGAGAAAATCTTACTAAGCAACTTTAAACTATGCAATCTAAGTACTTTTGGACCAAGGATCGATGGATATTTCTAGGAAAACAAGTGAAAACCCTACTTGAAGCAAACTAGTTCAATTATAACAATAAACAAAAGCAACTATTTAAGCATAACAATAAACAAATAGCAAAAGAAAACTACTTTAACTAGTCTATTTGAATTCAATAAACAACTATCCTGTGAACACAAGTAAATAAACAAGCAACTATACTATCAAAGCAAGAATAGACAAGTAAGAAATTAACCTATTAAAGAAAGTAAACAACTAACTAACCTAGGATAACTTCTACAACAAGTAAACTAATTAGGACTACTCAATAAGCAACTAACTAAGCTAAAAGACAAGTGAACTCTATTCTTAATATAACTATCTCTAATTCATAAAAGGAAATCTACCTAATTGAAATAAAGAAGAACTGGCAACTAGCCTTTAATCTATGATAAGCAAAACTGCTCTTTAATCTACCAAAGAAAAAGACTATATATCCTACGACAACAATAAAACTGTCTTTTGATCTATGAAAGAAAGAAACTATCTTTTAACCTATGAAAACTCAAATATAGTGTTGATGGTTGTGTGAATGTCTCCGGTGTCTTATAATATCTTGATGGCACTTGACAATGAAAGATAATTCAAGAGGTATAAACTTGATATTGATTTCAACAACAAAGTGGAAAGTGTGAATTAAACAATCTAGTGAGAATTTAGCCATCACAAAAACAACGTTAATTACCCTGCATATTCATGTGATTATTACTCATGCATTAACCATCAACAACATAACGAGATTATAATTGTACTCTATTCTATGTAAGAAAAAATCATAACTAAATTTAATCATTAACTAAAAACTGGAATTACAACCTAAATCTAGGAAAGAAATTGCATAAAGTGAAACTAAGCTAGACCTATTTCAACAACTCAAATTGCAAAAAGGAAAATTCCCGTAAACATAAATTAAACATGATTCTTAGCATATAAAAAGTAAACTAATGAATAAATTAATTAACAACTAGTTAAGCAAAATCTAAACAAAAATTAAATAGGCCATCTACAAATAAAAACTGAAGCTAACCCTATCCATCCACCAAAGCCTTGTGAAAGAAAATATAAATTAAAATTTTGTTCTACTCTGTTTCAAACTCTATTTTAAACTCAGTTTTAAAAGCATAAGTAAAATACAATCTAATATTTAATTGCACACGGGGTTAGTGTATAAGTTTGCAAATTTGTTCCTACTAACTACAAAGTTACTGCATATTAACAAAAGCCTTCATACTAACCTGCAAAAGAGAACTCACATAGTTAAACTATAACAACAAATTATATGACAAAGAAACAAAATAACAATTTCATATACAGGAAATAAAATAAAAGACATCTAAGCTATGGAATTCATAAATAACACATAGAACAGTTACCATACTGTTGGTGCCCCCCCCAAAAAGTAGTGGTCACTTCTCAAAGACACACCACGAACTCAGCAAATCGATTTCACCATTAAAACTCAAAAACACAGTTTTATATAATTCTAGCAATGGAAAATGGCAAAAACAAAGGAAAAACGTATTTGTCTCTAACACACTACTTCTTCAGCTGCTTCACTATTGTATGACCACCACAGTGGTATTTATAGGCTTTATAGACCAAGAGGTCGACCATTGGAGGGTCAAACCTCTTCTAAAAATAGTAAATTACATTAATGGTGCCCTAACTGCCGAAATGGAGTGAACCAATAATCGCCCAACTCAACAACCCAAACTGAGTTGTCAAGAGTACAATAGCTGGAGGGGGCAAGCACGAGCAAAACCCATGTTCCTGATTTTCCCATCACTGGCCGCCAATACCATAATTGCCAAATCGCCCATTGTTTTTGTGCAGGACGGAGTGCCGGACTGGGTACCAGATTGAGTACTGGATGGAGTGCCGGACTGAGTGCTGAAAACAAAAACATGATGCGATTTTGCCCTGTAACACCAAAAAATGTGAATTATATCTCTAAAAACATAAAATCATATTGAATCATACTCAAGATCATTATAAAACACAAATTATGCATACCTGGTGTGGATCATAGCGTTTTGGCACAAAATGCCTTCGAAAACTTCTCCAAAACATGAAAACGCATATATACATTCAACAAAAGTATCTAATAAACATAATAAAACTGATCATATCTTGGGCCCAACAGTGTTCCATGACAGGTCAAAGCACATTGAGATCAAGCATTATTTTCTACATGATAAACTCTAAAGGGGAGAAGTGGTTCTCCAGTATATCTCCATAGATGAGCAGACAACAAATATTTTGATAAAGCCTCTGTCCAAGATGAAAAGTTTTTGTACTTAAGGGACAAGTTGGGGCTCATGGAGAAGACTTCCTTGCTGAAAAAGTAAGTGATTACTCCCAGGTTGGGAGGGAGCATTGGTATGTTATTGATTTATGGACAGTCATTTTCCAGTTCAGAAAATGGTCTAGGTTGGGAAGTTCCTTTCCAGTTCGGAAAATGATTCAATATTTCTGACGGACAATCATTTTCTAGTTCAGAAAATGGTCCAGATCAAACAGGCATTTTCGTGATGAAAATGGTCTGATAGATTGTTGATGTACCATAGACAGTGATTCCCCTTGTGGCCAGTGTGGGGGAATGGTCTAAGACATTCATTCTTCTTGGAATTCACTCTGAGTAGTGGTAAAATAGAATGGTATGCCTCATTGGGCAGTCATTCTTTCAAAGTTCATAGTTGTGAGCAATTTTGAAGAATGGTTTGTTTTGGAGGTTGGTGCAAGACAATCATTTCCATAGGAAATGGTTTGGATAGTCATTCCCTAGGGAAGACTCATTCTCTCTAGGTTGCACTATGATTAGTGTCGGAGGAATGGCCCAGTTAGGTGAATGGTCCAGGTTCATTAATCAGGGACAGGCATTCCCTAGGGCATACTCATTTTCTCTAGGTTGCACTATGATTAGTGCCAGAGGAATGGCCCAGTTAGGTGAATGGTCTAGGCTCGGAAATCAGGGACAGATATTGTTCTATGCTTGGGAAGAATATTCCAGATAATCCATGGCTGATGTTTTACTTTATGAGGGAAGATTCTCTTCCATATCTCACATATATGAGTGGAAGAATGGCCCAAATGACTCATTTTGTATCATGATATTGTTTATGTAGGTTGATATCATATGATATGATTGTTGTGGAGATTGTATGTCTCTGGACATTAGTTGTATGCTACTGTGGTGGATATGATCCACTGGTAGTGACTATGTGTCATTGGTTAGTAGTTGTGTTCTACTAGGAGTGGTTGTGTACAAATGGATAGTAGTTGTATATTACTATGGATATACGTAGTTGTGTTCTATTGGATGGCATTATAGCAACAATATGATACTATCTGAGTGCCATGGATACTACCACTAGTGTTGGAGTTGATTTCCAACTAGATGGATAGTCAGTGTGCTGGTGTCCAGACATTCTCCAGGTGGAGAATGGTCCAGATAGAACATATTGTTGGTGGACAGGCATTCTCTCTGTGGAGAATGGTCCAAGTTGATAGTTTGTTGACATATCATGGATTGGTATTTTCCTAAGGAACAAATTGTGGCATGATTAGGAAAATGGTTTAGGATCGATATTTTTTAAGGCATATAGGTAGATATGGATCTATATGGTACATATGACCCGATTATAAAATAGTTTGAGACTGACATTCCTATAGAAATGGTCTCTGTACCCCATGGCGTAGATTTCAGCATCCATTAGGACAATAATTCTTCTAGGACGTATGTACAGATTAGAAGAATGGTCCTTGTATCACTCTGTGGAGTGAGTGACTTATTCAACATCATGCCAAATTACTCATATGGAGTATGGCTTCGAGAGATGATGTAGTTGATGATATCATTTGATACTGATAGTGATGATGTTTCTCATGAGTTGATCTATGTGATCATGAGATATCATGTGTGGCTATGATGATGTTATCGGTTGAATGGTTTCTTTGTGCTAAATACCATTTCCTTTAATACCTCCATAGCTAGGAGGGAGTGTTGATATTATGGTAGTTGCGGGAGGTATTAACCTCCACGTGTAACCTTTGACAAGACTAGAATATTCAGGGAAGAAAGAGAAATCCTAAAACATTGGATAATAACCCTAGAAGACAAGTTGGCTCAAGAGAATATTTAATATTGAGTTATTAACCTCTAGAAAGAGAAATCGGCCTAGTCAAGTGAGATAGAGAAGTATAAATAGAGGGTGCTAGAGCTCATTTGACACTCACTCACTCACAACTTCATAAAACTAGTGGTGCACAGGCTTGGAGAGGGAGTGCAGTTGTTGCAACTGGGATTTTGGTTTTTTCTTGGACTTTATCTTGGTTATGGTTTGCACTTTCTGCTTGGTCTTTGGTTATTCTTGCTTGGTGCGCTATCCTTGGAAAAAGGTGTTCTACCTTGGTTGGTTATTGGTCTGCTTCTGGAATTATTTTATTTTTCAAGGTTAAGGTGCTCAGGGGTGGCCTTTGTGCATGTGGTTGGGTGACAATATTTCTATAATGTCTATGGAAAAACGAGCACGTCTCTTTATTTTCTAACATTTGATAGTCCAAATGGCACTACCGTGAATTCATAATGTCCATATCTTTTCATGAATGTTGTCTTGCTAATGTCTTCTTCTTTTATCCTCACTTGATGATAACATGATCTCAAGTCAATCTTGGAAAATATTCTTGCACTTTTCAGTTTATCAAACAATTCATCATTTCTTGGCAAATGATATTTGTTCTTTATGGTGACCTTATTCAGTTGTCCGAAATCATTACACAACCTTAAGGTTACATCCTTCTTCTTCACAAAAAGAACTTGGGCTCCCCAAGGTGACACACTTGGGCGTATATACCCCTTCTTTAACAACTCTTCAAGTTGCATCTGCAACTCTTTCAATTTTGGTGTTCGCATTCTGTATGGAATCTTGGACATTGGGGAAACTCTTGGCACCAAATCAATAGAGAAATCAATGTCTCTCTTGGGTGGAAATCAAACATATTCAAAATCCTTTAAGACCGAATGGTCTTCAATGATTTCCACTTTATATTTGGTTGCCTATGATAGAAATTAGGGCAAGAAAATAATTAATAAAACCAAGAAGATCAAGAAATGGTGGTGAAAGGCATAAGCCACTAATTTCCATATTCACGTATTCACAATGTAAGTACATAAATTACAATAAACAATAACCATTGTTAACTATCAATAACTAACATAAGATAAAAAGGTGGTATTAGGACTATGATTAGGATCAATAATGCTAACCAACCCTCCCTTAATCATTAGTCAGTACAAATGTACTAGCTAGCAACAAGAACCAATGAAAAAGATTATAACATATCCAAGTATTCAATATGTAACTCATGGTATGAAACCTCATGAGTGTCAATGAAGATTTTCCTAAAAAACCCGCCAAATGTGGATGATAAAAACTAAATATGGAAAACTCATTTTGCATCAAATGAGCAAGATATCCTTTGAGTGGTCACTGAAGTGAACCCAAACCAATGAGAGCAAATCCCGATGAGAAGTGAATTAGCTGCAAGTCTAACACATCCCATATCTTGAAAAAGCCCGGAAATCTAATGTGCCAAGAGTAAAAAGCACAAGAATTGTATGTCCTCTACAAGGTCAAAATATGATCCCTGAGAAGTATGAAGATTATGAAGCTCTCATATAATGACACATTAAAAAAATGTCAAAAAATCTCCCTGACAGAGAAAAGTGTCAAACAACATCCAAAACATGTATCCATAAAATCATGTATCCATATTAAAATCCTACTGATAGAAAAAAGTGTCAAACAACATCGAAAACCTATGTCCATAAAATCTCGTATCCATAAAAAATATTGTGTATAGTAAACCAGATGAACTGTTGGTACTATCACAAATCCAAATTGTCGATCAAGAATGTCGAATTGTCATCAAGGTGTTGAACTGTCGAATCACTATAAAATTCACAAGGTGACTGAAATCCATCGAATGCCAAAATGTGGTGAGTCATCCATCCATCCAATATCCATCAAAAATATTGAATCCATCATAAAATTCCAAGTGCTAAACTATCTCGGTGAAAATATTTTGAAGGTCAAACTGACCAATCAAATCCATCATCCAATCAGAAAACAAACATCATGTCTTGAAACAATCTTCAATCATCCATCATCCTGAAATCATAAACTCATCTGCAATCCTTAATCCTTAATCCATAATCAATCATCATAAACTGCAATCATGTAAAGTTAGACTTCGAAACTTGAAGTCTGACATATCAATATTTTCCTCCTTGCCGACTGAAAAGTGAGAAGTCTAGATAATGAGATATACCCCCCATGAAAGTGGAAAAGGATAATCAAACCATCTTCAAGTGGAGTCTAGAGACTCAATCTCCAACTCAGAAGACTACATCAAGTGGGCCCCAATCATGCCCTGTATCATCCAATCCTGAAAAAAATTCATGTCCGTCAACTGTAGAAATATCTCCAATCAAATATGGTTGTACATGTGTATAAACTCGTTGATAAGATCGTTCCAATAACTCAGCTTCCAAACGCAAATGTGAAGTCCATAACCATTCAAAATTTACCTATTTCCTCTTAATCTTTGGTCGCTTCCAACACCTTTCTGAGACATGGTTTTTCTTCCCACATATAACACATGGGTGGATATTGAAATAGTTTAACTCAACATGTCCAACAACATGGTAGAATTTCTTTGTTCAACTGAGCATCATCAACCAACAAATCTTGAATACCTATATCAATATCCCCAACAATAGTATCATCATCAAAATCTATATCAACATCCTGATTAACATTTTGTACATGTTCCTTAACAAGTTCTTCCTTCCTTTCAACATTAACCAAAAAATCACCTCTTACAAAAGCAATTGGTTTACAATAATTAGGAATATGAAAAAGGTTATTATGATCCTTCTCATATCCTAAGCCATATATGTTTCTTTTAAATTGTAACTCTTCCCACAGTATAACAAAGTTATCTTTATTTTCAATTCGATCTTCATTTTGAACCTTCAATTTATCCACTTTGTTTTCAATGTCATCAGTCAAGGCTACACTGACTTCATCAAAAGAAAAAGACTGCAACTCACAATCAACTAGCGCAAGTTTTTTTTCTTGTTCCTTAAGTTTGTTTTCTTTCTTATTGGTGTCATCATTAAATGATGTCAACTGCCCAGTCAAAAACTTTGTTTGTGTTTGCAGTATGCAAAAACAAGTAAGAACATTAGTGAGCATTCCTTTTGCATAGAAATTGTAGATTTTAGAGTCTTGCTAATCAATGTGTACAACATTTTAAACATTTTGTCGACTCCCACCATTTTGAAGTGCTTCAAATATGCCTAATGTTCAAAATATAAGGCCTCCTTTTGAACCAATTCACTCACACAGAAAGATCCTAAGACCCCCTTATTCAATTTTGGGTGGGTCTACGACGTAAGTCAATACCTTATAACCTTTGAAAAAAACAAAACCTTTTAACTCCAATTACAAGTTTGTAAGAACCCTTATGACACCTTTACAAGATGATGTGACAAACACCCTTGTAACTCCAATTACAATTTGGCAAGTGATCTAACAATAATAAAATCTTTATAACTCATTTAAAAAAAGGCAAAAACACCTGATAACACCTTTTCTCCTTAATTATATTAACCTTTAATATTCCAATCATAGTTTTGATTATAACTTCCTTGTAATAAACTCTCAATGCAATGTTTTTCTTTAATAACAAAACTTTAGGGTATGACCTATTTTTCTTATGGTTTCATCATTTTAAATTTTTTTGAGAGAACTTGTCTTCACCAATCTTCAAATAAATAAATAAATAAATGCAATGGTGATACTTTTGCAGCACAGGTTGCTTCGAACTTCTTCCTTTGAAGAGTGTTTAGATCATGGGTCGCTTCTTTCAAGTAGAGATATCACAAGTCTGTTAAGTTTTCAGACCCCAACCCAGTTTCAGTCTTGCTGATTTTCAACCAAAGTTTCAGCATATGTTACAACACTGTTTTAGCATATAAAAACTTAATAGAAAATAAACTTCAGAACTGAAACATGAGGATTCTGAACATTGTTTTCAATGCAGAAATAAAATATTAGCAATATGCAAAACTCAAAAAATATAGACACAAAGATATTCGGTCTAACTTCGACCCTGGAAAAACCCACAAGGGGAAAACCAGTGAGAGAGGGCTTTGTATTATTTATGAGCTTCTGAGAAATTCTTTTACAGCATATTCATCTTCAGAAATTTACACAAACTTATCTAGACATTCATGTAGCTTTGCTCCTCGATTTCTGAAC
>ML779564.1:650669-668155 GCA_009831015.1 Picea engelmannii
GAATGACTATGAATTGAAGTGAGGATGGACCAACAAATTTACAATAGAGAAATCACCAGAACTAAAAACTTGATAAGGAGGCTCACCAAAATCATGTAGCCATAGTCAAACGCCTACCCACAATAGAGAAAATGTGTGCACTCGGTACTCAAGAACACGTTATGTGACCATGAACCATTATCATGGCAATTCGTGAAACCAGTGAATTTATTATATTGATTAAACAAAATTACCTTTGTAAATAAAACAATGGAAACTTTCTTTAAATCATAGGAACATAAGCTACCTCTTTCAGGCTAGAGGAGCCACACGACCATGGACAATTTTCTCACAATGGAAAGATATTATAGAACTTGGCCTCACTGGGAATTTGGCAATTGAATGGGATCAATATTGCAGGGATTTAGTTGGGTCGGGGATCCAACTACGGGACAATTTGATGAACTACACTGGATTGGGGGTGATAAGTCAGGATTACTTTCGGTCAAAAATGTTTACGGGGCCATAGCTACAAAAATCTAGTAGCAGATAACTACATGATGGAGGAGAAAACTATGGAATTGGGATCTAGCTCTAAAAATTAAGATTTTTATTTGGTTAGTTGTGGAAAAAAAAATACTTACTTGGGATAATCTACAAGGTAGAGGTTGGGAAGGATCCAATATTTTTCATTTATGTCTAAAGGGACCTGAAACAATTAATCATCTATTGGTTAATTGTTTTTTTACCCAACAAGTATGGCACATAATTCTAAGAGGGATAAATTTAAGGACTCTTTGGGAGGGGAACTCCTTAATTGAATGTTTTTATTGATGGACAAAGAAGGTGCCTAAGTACCCTACTCTTCCTTCCATTGTTAGCTGGCACATTTGGTTGGAACACAATAGGGAAATTTTTTAAAATGGGAGCCCATCTATCAGATCTATAGTGTACAAGACCCTTGGAGGCATGAATAGTCTAACAGTTACACAAAAAGTGTCAACCCAATGACTCCATAAGACTTCTCTCCGAGATTTGGCAATAACAGGCTGGTTTGATGGAACATCCTAATCAAATGGTCAATAGAGTGGAGTAGGGGGTTTCATTAGGATCAATGAGAATATAGTATACAAATGGACTTTCAACTGTGGTGCAGGCACCAATACTAGAGAAAAACTACTTGGAGTTTGGACCACCCTCACACTGGCATCTAGGCTACATATTGTTGATATGCAGGTATTTGGAGACTCTAGAATAATAATTGTCTAGCTAAATGACAAAGGGAAATTGCAGGTAAATTCTTTAGAATATTGGAAAGATAGGATCATAGAACTTAGCAAATCCTTTTCTTCGATCAACTACACACATATCTATCGATAATCAAACATGGAGGCTGACAATCTTTCCAAGAAATCACTTCAGATGCAAGAAAGAAAAATTACATATAATCAGTGGAAAGATGAAAATGAAGGACCTACTATGTTCCTTAAATTATATTAGAACATCTATGAAGTAATAAGCACATATGTAAGTTGAATCTGCTAAAACATTAGAGACAGATCTGTTTATTTTTTGTTTTTTTATAAATATTTTTTGGTTGAACAAAGTGGATTGTTGTGACACCTTGGTTTCTTTTATGAAATGGTTGTCTTCATTACAACAACATGCTCAATGGTATGGAAGACTTTGGACACATGTATAACTTATCATGAGGACAAGCATGTATTTCTTGTGGTATTTTACCAAATTATATTAAATATAATGATAATTTTTTTGTTGGAAAAAAAATAAAACAAACTCACAACCATGAAGACATTTGTCCTATGGCAGGATACACTTTTAATAAGCAATCATGTAATTAGTATTTACGAGTGTAAAATAAATTGATAATCTGAAATAGAGTTGTTTTTGGTAGATCACCAATATTTTTGTTGAAAAAGTGTATTATGGAGATGGGGATTTCCTCAGTTCAGTTTACTAAATGAAATGAACCTGACTGAGAAGGTCACCTGTGCTCCTGTGCTATTCGGTCAATCATCTATCTAACAATTTATAATAAATTTTTTTTTTTAAATAATATTATTTTTATAAAAAAAATTAATGAAATAAATTTAGTATTTCATTTTCATGAAAATTATATGTTTAATCACCTTATTACAGGTTTTTAGTGAAGCCACTACTCAACTACAACAATAGAGGCAACAAACTAGACATGAGATCCATGTTCTTGAGGACATGAATATCTCCAATCAGTAGACATGTCTCAAATTAATTATATTCTTAACATGTCTTGAATTATATTCTTATGAAAAAATTGAAGAACATAACTAAACCAAACAATTTAATCTTATCAAACTCATGTGCCTATTCCTCATACTTAACCTTGATGCCAAAATGAATGTAGAAACTAAGTTGAGTAAGATGATCAAACTACATATAAAACTTTAAGGGGACAGGAGCAAGTGGGGTTATCTTTTCCCTAGGATGACATATTAAGTTGTTATTCTCCTAGAACACAAGCCAAGCCTCTAACAACTAGGTAGAGGCATACACTCTACTACAAGGATTACAATTGGCCTGTCAACAAGGCATAGACTCCCTCTCAATTTTCGAGGACTCGAAAATTGTTATCAATTAGTTAAGAAAGAAGGAATTTCCTAGAGATGTGAAGTTGGCGACAATATTCGGGACAATTCACCATGATATTGAAGCATTTCATATTGTTGTACCTAAACATGTCCTCCATCATAATAACTCAATCACTAATAGACAAGAAAACTTGGCATTAAGAGACTCTATTAAAACTCTTAGGGTCAATGAACTTCTCTCTCTGACTCAAGTTCCATGACATCGATTAAGGTTTCTATCACCTTCCATAAAGAAGGCTCCATAAAGGTCTCTATAGAAGGATATCCTAGAGGTGATTGTTTGAAGGTCGGTGAACATTCAACCATATTGCAATTAACTCATGTGGTTTGCCACACATAGATGGCGTTATTCCACGTTGGGGCCCACGTCCTCACGGGCACCCCCCGTTTTACTTACTCCTCTTCTTGTCTGGACAGAAGAGCCCATACCTCCATTACATGTTGCACGTGTGCATAATCTTCTTCAATTCAGGTCCAGCCAGCCCCTTGGGCTAATTCTCTCCTAGATTTATGGCTTATGTACACTTCCTCAAGGTCTACGCGTCATCCCAATTCGTTTGGAGATCATCCACTTAGGATAATGATTGTACAACCCCTCCTCGCCAACAGAGTTTGATGTGTGAGAGCATTTCAAGTTTAATGGATTTGACATGCATAGAGCTTTCCCTTGCATGGTTGCTAATTCTCACACGATGGAAGGTAATTTTAAGCACAAGTCCCTAGGAAAATACACAGGAAGATGTAGAGAAATTGCATAATTGAAAATTGGCTCCAGGTTTGTTGGTGGACGTTCTCAAATCGAGCCGTGCAACTAGTGTAGAAAGGCACTGAGTCATGGTTAGGAGAATTGTAGGTGTTGCGCCCACCGGAGGATGAGCACGCAGAGTTGGTCCACTCCATTCAAGAGTTACAAATCCAAGTTCATGGTTTGTCTGCCATGGTACTCACCACATTGGAGATTTTGGCAAAGCAACGACATTGGAGATTTTGGCAGAGCAACAACAAGGACAACAACAACTTCAGGATGAATATGCAACCATCTGGTCAGAAGTAGAAGAAATAAGATTCAGACCAAGTCCCTAGTCTCCAACTCATTCAACTACAATCATATTAGACACAACTGCCCCTATCAACCCATCCTTTGCCACCAGAACAGGAAGAAGATGAGACAGGAAAGAAAGACTCACCTAACTAAACTATCTGTAGATGTCCAGTTTCTGTATTTTGATATTAGGAATCTTCCATAGACTTTATCATGGGAGCAATTTTGTAATTTTGTATAAGACTCAGCTAGACATAAACTCTTTGAATTGCTTAAATATTTATCTTGAATAACTTTTAATAATAATAAATATCTCCAATTTTCTTTTAAAAAAAACTAAATATAAACCTTAAAAAATAATTAATATTTTAGAAAATAATATAATCAATAAACAAATAAAATAAATTTAAAAATTACTAAATGTCCATCCCTATAGAACATGCTTGAATCAATGATATTAAAACATGGATAACTTTGTATCACATAGAAGGCTTCAATCAAACATCTATCACAACAATATGAATACTTTAAAATTGTGAAAACCATGTTGTATGCAATTATACAAATAACATATGGGTCACAAGACTCAAGTACACGTTTCCAACCAATTACATTCATATTAAAAAGTGAAAAACAACATCAAAACCAAACAATTTAATCTCTCATCAAACTATAATTTTACTTGTTCTTCATGCTTAACCTCGGTGCGAATAGGAATGTTAGAACCTAGGTCTAGTTGGGTGATCAAATTGCGTATAACCCATTGAAAAGTGTCTTAAAAATCAATTTAATACATACATTTAATCACATATATAAATTCTATAATTACCTAGGTATGAACCATCCCCATAGAACATAATCACTACTTTCACAACAATTACCACA
The DNA here is from genome assembly GCA_009831015.1 of Picea engelmannii. Taxonomy (NCBI): domain Eukaryota; kingdom Viridiplantae; phylum Streptophyta; class Pinopsida; order Pinales; family Pinaceae; genus Picea; species Picea engelmannii. Next base: position 655,224 of record ML779564.1, read on the forward strand.
ATAAGAACACCTCCGGGATAGCCCATAGAGACCTAAGAGCCTTTTCCAATCTAAGCAACGTTANCACATATATAAATTCTATAATTACCTAGGTATGAACCATCCCCATAGAACATAATCACTACTTTCACAACAATTACCACAATAAGAACACCTCCGGGATAGCCCATAGAGACCTAAGAGCCTTTTCCAATCTAAGCAACGTTATAAGGTAATGTGTCATTCACATTTGGAATTTTTGGGTATGGGTTAGGGGCAAGTTATGAAAATTTCAATTTTATTGCAATGTAATTTAAAAGAAGTTTTAATAACGATAATTTAAAAAATAAATAAAAATAAAATAAAAAATGTATTATCAAGAGAAATCTATAAAGAGAAGTTGGGTTCGAAGCACATGGATACTCTTGTCCCAAATGGTTCATCATCATACATATATATATATATATATAAAAGTGTACTATCAAGAGAAATCTATAAAGAGGAGTTGGGTCTCGGAGCACATGGATACTCTTGTCCCAAATGGTTCATCCAAAAAAATCAAATGCTGTTGGGATTTATGAAGAGAAATTGCGCCCACCGTTAAAAGCAAATTTATGATTTAGGTCCAAATGCATTAACCTTACACAAACTGAACATTTAATTTTCTTATAAAAAACAAAGTAATCGCCCTAATATCCGATTATTAATTTTCTATTCTAAAACCGTCGTACCATATTATATATAAAGGGAAACCATACTAGTTATTCATCCAATTATTCATTTTCTATTCTCAAACCGCCCTATTACCATAATATATAAAGGGGAAATAGACACGCATTAAGGGTAGTTTTCGTTATAAATTTCATGATGGCATTTCAACATTATTAATAAAGGACATGGCCATGTATCTTTGACGTTGGGTAAAAATAAGATTTAAACCAATAAAAAATATTTTTGTTGATGAAAATTATATATATTATATTTTTATAAATTGTATAATCAAAGTATTAATTTTTTAATGTATTAAATGAAGACTAAACTCTAAAACGGACTAATTACTTTATCGGGTAAAATAAATTAAAATTTGATATTATGAATTTATTTGTATCATTAAAATTTATAAAAATTTTAATAAATTTAATTATTAAATTTTGATAAAAATTAAAATAATCAATATTATTATGATTATTGAATATTAATTTTTTTTTTTTAAATTAATAAACTTTGATAAAGATTAAAAAAATCAATATTATTATGATTATTGAATTTATATATACATTTAGAATCTACAACTTTAACTTTGTTTGATTTATTAATAAATTTCAAAAACATTAAATTCTAATAAAAGCTAATTGAAAAACACCGATATTATTATGATTATTGAATTTATATATACATTTAGAATGTACAACTTTAACTTTATTTAATTTAATAATAAATTTCAAAAACATTAAATTCTAATAAAAACTAATTGAAAAACACCTTATAATAAATTTCAAAAACATTAAATTCTAATAAAAGCTAATTGAAAAACACCGATAGTCCATTTTGAAATATAAAATTTTAAAAATTGTCATTTACATCATAATATCAAATCAAATCTAAATTTTGATATCATGTATCAAATCAAATCTAAATTCTGATAACATGGTAATGTTAAATCAAATCCAAATTCTGATATCATGGTAACGAGGCTTAGTTTTGGTAGTTAAAACAGGATGTTATTTTCGACTAATAATATATATTTTTTGAATTGATTTACTCCGAAGAAGTTGTTTCATGTGGACGAGTTATTACAGAAAAGCTTCCTTCCTCTCGACACAGTTTCATGAAGATGGAATCAAACGCAATTTTTTAAGCAATTTTCTACACTAAAAAATCCGATGACAAATCTCGGAAAAAGGTTGTTTCATGGGAAATCAAAAAGTTGTTTTGAAATCCGATGACAAATCTTGAAAAAAAGGTTGTTTCATGCGAAATCAAAAAGTTATTTCGTGTGAAATCAAATGCAACTTTTAAAAACTTCTACACGGAAACATTTCCCAAACCGCTCAGTCAAGATTTACCTTCCCAAATGCAATCCCTGCCATTGATAGAAGCATTAAAAAAAAAACGACCACCCCTGGATTGCCACACAATGATTCAATGTCTTATCAATTAAAAAGGCAAAATAAAGTAACCTATCATGTAGAAATCACTTGGGAAACACCAAATCAATGACAAAACAATGAAAATAACTTTATACATTACCAACTGATTTACAACCACCACACCACAGTACCAGGTGGAGAGAGACCCAGACAGGACCCACAACAAATTCGATGAATATCTAAATGGGAACAAATCAAATTAGGGAGAAAATATTTACGATTGCATCTGCAACTTTATTTTACAGGTGTCCATTTACAGCCCGACCGCTCTGAAAGTCAGCCAGATCTGGATGTAAAACTTGGCCGCATCGACTGGCATGTCGTCACAACCAATCCAAGCTAAATGCATGCCTCAGATGTTGTCCATGGTGGGACCGTTCATGACTCCTTCAGTTGGACTGGTGTCGCAATCCATCTGAGAGCATGTGGCCATTTTACTGAGGCGGCTGAGCTTGCTATCCGCCGCCTTGAACGAAATCAAAGCCGAAGCATCCCGCCTGCCGTGTTTACTTCCGACGATACGCTTCAAGGGCACAATGTTTTTCGGAGAAGGCAGCGGCAGCGTCTGCATAGATGGCGGCAAACGCGGCTCGGTGGACGCCGATTGCTTCTGAAAACTAGCTCTGTGAAGACGGCATCGGAAAGATCCCGCATGAGTTGTCGGTGCACAAAGACATCTGTACTCGCTCGACGAAGTAGTACTAGTCTCTGGAAGGGCCGACGGAGGAATGTAGATATTCTCGGTGTTCAGTTGCATCAGCACTTCGTCGCAACTCTTAGGCCGTTTCCGGAACTGTTTGCTGTCTTTAATCGTGGATCGATCCCGCAAATTGGAGATCAGGAGGCCAGAGGATGACATGTCGGTCACTGTGTCGAATCTGTCGATGCCTAAAGTTCAAAGAAACAAGATAATATTATATTTGTAGAACTTGCAAGAAACTAATGCCAGAATGAAAAAACATCGGTAGAATTTATAGATAAAGATCCATCGGGTTCGCATCCGATGCATGCAAGATGCTCGAGACACAAACCGGATGAAAATGCCGTAAACCCCTTAAATATAGAGCAAACCCAGATAAATTTTCGAACTTACGAAGAAGATCCAAAAAGATCCTTGTGTAACTGCTTAGTACGTTAAAGATCGGCCACGGATCGCTGCATAAAGATGCAAAAGCATGCCAGCACCGCAAATTTCATTCAAACGCCGAAAATACACGATGCAAAGCATGCCAGAGACGCAATTTTATTCAAACCCTAAAAATACCAGAAAAGAATATTATCAGCATTTAGAAATTTCCGGCAGAAAAGAAGTAGAAATATCGAAAAAACCGGAGACTGGAACTGCGGGCTAGTGTTATCAATGAGGCTTTCCGGAATGTAAGAACTGAAATTTTCCAACAAAACGCACTAGTAAAGCTTTTAGAATGCGGAAACAGAAAGAATTTGAAGAAATAACAAACGCTGTAAAGCATAAACAGAAATCTCTTATTTTTAAAAGGATGCTTTAAAGTTTGGAAAACCTTTGATAATGTTTCAAACTTACGAGGAAAAACCAGAAAGAACCTTCGTGTAACTGTTTAGAACGTTAAAGATCGGCCATGGACCGCTGCATACAGATACCAAAGCAGGACAGCGCCGCTAATCTTATTCAAACCCTGAAAATACACAGTTTGTGACGCTTAAGAGCAGAAAAAAATATTACGAGTGTCTAGAAATTGCCGGTACCCAAAAAAAAAAAGCAACCTCGCAAAATCCGGAACTGTGACTTCTGGCTAGCGTTATCAATGAAACTTTCCGGAATGTAATAACTGAAAGTCTCCAATAAAACACACTAGTAAAGCTTTTAGAATGCGATAACGGAAAGAATAAAATAGAAAAGGTTAAAAAACAGAATTTAAAGAAATAACGAACGCCGGAAAGCATGATCATAAATATTTAATCTGTAAAAGGATGCAGCTTAACCCTTAGAAAAACCTTGCATAGCGGCATAGCTTTAAACCTAAATCCCATGAAAAAAATTGCAACGTCCGCGGTTCCTGCGATCATGATTACCTGATATATTTGCGAAGCTCCGCAACCCGAATTTTTGCTTGATGAAGAGACAGCCTACCGAATTTAGGACAGAGCGCGCCAATCCTCGCAGAGTGCTACTTTTATTTTCTTTAACCGATCAACCAAAAAAAATAAAACAAAAAGAATCTTGGATCTTGATGCATGCACGGATTACCGACTAAAAAAGCTCGCCATTTTGGCCACAGCTCGCAGGAATCTCTACATTTAACGAGTAGAGTTAAGGCTCTCGGGTAGTTAACTAAAAACTAAAAACTAAAAACATTTGGGATCCGGACCCTTTCTGTGATAATGCGCGGGATTTTCTAGGGAATAAGAAGCAGAATTTTATCGTAAGAGTACTTACTACATTTGGCAGCGTTTTCTTCTTGTCTCCACTGCAATAGGGCTCTGGGTTCAAGTGGCCATGCGCATTATTTTTCGGAAACAAGCCCTCTATAGAACCACAGGCTAAGCTTTCTACTTGTCTCAGGTTTGGCACAGGGCCAATGGCGTAGTTCCGCGCGGATGTCGTAGCCAAGGGGGCGATCTCAACTTCAGATGCTTAACGGTAACAGTGCACTTCGTTACGAAGGATTAGCTAACGGGATTGGCTAAATATAGAAATGCAGATAAGGGGACAGGCTAAATATAGAAATCCCGCTATATGTAGCGGGAATACTTGGGTTCTTCTCGATTTCCGGATTTCAGTTGTTTTCGGTGTATACACCGTTTCCCCCCGATCGAGGAGTAACATGTGTCGGAATGTTAGCAACGTTGCAGGAAGGGGAATCTTCTTTGGCCACGTAATGGGGATCACCTGCAGTGTGAATGTGCGCATGGGCCCGATGTCCCACCTTATGTTTGGTGACGAGTCTCCACTCGTACTGTCAAGTCCGTTCCTCTATGACTTTAAAATTCACAAACTACAGTGGCATAAGTGTGAACCCTGGATAAGGGTGAGGGTAAGGGTAAATGGTGGAGTTGCAACTCGTATTGATGGAAGGTAGTGACGTGTATTTTGGAAGATAATATTTGGAAGTAAGCTAATTATGTACCAAAAGAATCTCTTTCTAAGGCTATGATCTTAAAAAAAAAAAAAGGAAATTTAAGAGATATCAAACTTTTATTCATAGTGGAAAAATTAGAGGTTTTGCTTAATTAGGAATTGAATTAAATTAAATTAAATGGTAGGAAATTCAATTAGAGTCTTGGAATGAGAAGTCAGATCTCTTGTATCACGAAATTCCGAATTAAATTAAATGGTAGGAAATTTAATTAGAGTCTCGGATCGATGAGAACTCAGATCTCTTGTATCACAAAATTTGAGTAATTAAAGGGAAGTTTGTGACAAAATTGCATAGGTACATAGTAAGTGGCCTTGTACAATAACCACCATGTAGCATATACACTACTACAATGCAACTTTGTTGTTGTCCTATCTCGTGTTCTAGTATATGTGAATTGGTAAATTGGAAAATGGGATGCACGATAGTCTTTTGATTTTATTTTTTCCGTATTATTCTGTGTCCTTAATATAAATTTTGCAGCTCTTTTTTGTGTTTGATTTATGTCTAAATTACGTCATTTCTTATGTCTTCCTACATCCAAATTTGCATCACTTTTTCCTATTTTGTGTGTAGGACATCCAACTTTGCATCATTTTTTCCTATTTTGAGTGTAGGATGTTGTGTCATATTTTGTTTTAGTGTCCAGTTTTGCTTTGTTATTGTGTCTATCTTGCATATACTTTGTGTCCAAGTTGCATTCTTTTGGTGTTTCTTTTTTATCTCATGTTGTTCTTCTTGTCACAAGATTTCCAACGAGTTATCACATGCCCAAATATGAGTTTCTATGCAAGAGTTATGGTCCTGTGAAGTTGATCCTGTCTTTTGCAATTCGGTGTCCCTAACTCTTGGCATTCAAGCTTCTACTCTCCTTCCCTTCTTCTCTTTTCATTTTTATTGCATTTAGTAATAATCAAAGGCATAAGTTTCTTGGTAGGGTCTTAATGAATAAATCACACTAGCATCATACATCTTTTCTAAGAGATTGTGTTGATTATGTGTGTCAGTGCATCACTTATGTGGGTGTGTGGGTTATGAGCATGAATGTGTCGCATATGTGTGAGGGTGTCACTTATGCATGTATGTATGTTTCTTATGAATGAGTTTGTCGCTTTGTGCGACATTGTGTTGTTTATGTGTATGAGTGCACTTTTTATGTGGTTATTTGTGAGCATAGTGTTTGTGTGTGTAAGTGCATCACTTATGTGTTTGTTGGGGGGTGGTTAAGTGTGTGAGTGTGGTATTTATATGGGTGTATGGATTAGGTGTGTGAGTGTGTCACTTATATGTGAAGTGATCTCTTATATATCTGAATGCATTTATTATGTGTGTGTCAACAACAAATCCACAAATAACCCATTGTCAACGAAGATCCATAAGTGACACATTCATGCACATAAGTGATGCACTCGCACACACAACTCACAAATATGTGATGCGCGCGCGCACGCGCGCACGCACACACACACGTAACCAACATTGTCACAGATAAGTAATGCATTTACAAGTGATGCGTGTGTGGAAGTGTTGCCCATATGTGTGTGAGGTGTGAGTGCATTGTTTATGTAGGTTTGTGGGTTAAGCATATGTGTGTGATGCTTATGTGTGGGTGTGTTGCTTATGTGTGAGTGACTCACTTATGTTTGAGTATGTCTCTTATGTGCGAGAGTGTGTCACTTAAGTGTGAGTGTGTCATTTATGTGGGTCTGTAAGTGTACCACTTGTATGGATGTATGGGTTAGATATCTATTCATCGCTTATATGGATGTGTGTTAGTGTGCCATATATGTGGTTGTGTATGTATGTCATTGTTTACATGGATTAGGTGTGCAACATTTTGTCACACTACATTGGAAATTGTTAACTCTATTCAATCTCTATGTTAAGGCCTATGGGTCAAATTCCATTACCAAACACCGTGAAATGAGGATCTCACTTTGAGGTGAAAAATTAAGTTAATGAAAGTAAATATAAATTATGAGGTACATCACAACATCAACTTTTTAAGATTTTTTTTGGTTTGAACAAGCTTCTTTTTATTGGGATTGAAGCTAATACATTTAGATTTAGCATTATGGGATCCATTCGAACAATTCAATTTGGTCACTTTTCAACTAAGCAACCACAAGGGGTATATATTTTTCCAAAGTCACCCAAGACTTGCACTTAGCCCAACTATTGTTGTGTGCTTTGTCGCATGTCCACAAGCACTAGCATGCCATTAGGAGAGCTTAAACCCTAGTTGGGGCTATGTTAGGGACCCGATTTCACCAACCAAGCAAACCACACTAGAAATTTAAGAATGTAATGTTAATAAATAAATGAGACTTATTTCATCATAAAAAAATAATCACCTTGCCACTTACCCATTATGGTAATGTTATGAATATAAATAACATAAATATAGATAATAATAATTAATTAAATGAAAGACATTATAAAGAAAATCTAACACCCCCTCTCTCTAAACCTTTGATTATATGTAACTAATCATAATTAGTGATTTCCATGCAATGGCATGTAAATATTATAAATGTATTACTGCTTAATTGAAAATGCCAAGAATTGATTGTGGGGTGAAGCCTTCAAGTATTGGCCATGATACCACCAAGGGAAAGAATGTGAAACCTAGAGAGGGGTTCATTATGCTAAGATGACTCAATACCCCTTTGCTGAAATAATTGAATTGGAAATAATAGATTATTTCCCGTAGCCCCGACTTCAAGGCAAATCAGTTTATAAGGGAGGATTGGTGGTTGAGCAACCAACCACCCTCAATGAATGCAGATATGGAAAATTTGTCTAGGACAACAAAGGTTGTCATCCAAAGGTACAACGAAGTACAAATTCTGCAGTCCAGATTGATCCACGAGTTTCTTCTAACAAAAGGAAGAGGGCATTTCGAGAACCTTCCAGTGTCGGGCATGCAAGAGAAGAAGGCACGAAGGGGCATGAGGGGGAAACCCAGGGGGAGACACGACACACAAAGACTCGAGGAAAGGAGTTGTTGTAACTGAATGCACGAGGGAGTGCAGAAGAATCCTTTGGTGGTATCATGGCTTGGCACAGGGGTGGCCTGTAGCCGAAGTAACTGAGCATTCAGAGCCCATGGTTGGGTGGAAATGCAAACACCCACAGTTAGTTGGTTGGCAACAATCTTTAACCAGATAAGTGTCTCATATTCCTGTGTATTGGAACTAAAACATATGGTAAGGTTGATTGTAATTGTATTTATGAATGTGTATGCTTGTGTGATGAATAGATTGAATGCTCATTACAAGTCAGTGTATTTGAGTAACGATAGAACAACATAAATAATTGTTCTCTATGAATATTGTCTTGAATGGATAGATATGCATGTAAATTATGAAAGGAATCCATGTATTGTATGCTAGTGCCCGTGTTGTGGATTGTGTAGACTATTCAAGTCTATGTACTTGAATGATAATGCATCTATATGGAATTTCATGTGTATTGCACACCTAAGAAGGACAACCCTATACTCTATCCTGAATGATGAGAACATTATGTATCATCCTAAAATAAAGAATGTAAATGTGTGAATGAGATACTTGTGCATGTAGTAGGTTTTTTGTTGTGATGTGTTACATGTGAAAGGAATATAGATAGATAAACTAAGAGATGAATGATGAAATACAAAAGTAAATGTCTAAGTATCCAGTTTGGAAATGGACTGTAGAGTCCTTGAAGGCCTAGTAAGACCTTAGAAGAGACTTAGAAGTTCTCCTTGAATGAACAAGTCCAAGATCGGATCGTTAGCCTACATAAATACTGTGTTATGAGCAGATGGAATTGCAGCCGCTGATTTGAAGCGGAAAAATGATCTCGACCATTAGACGGAAGATCTCCTTGACGAAGAACTACGTTTTGATCTTGAAGAAATCACAGTCGTTGGATCATCACAGCGAATAGATCTTGAACCTTCGTCGGAGTAGGATATGATGCTCATAGAATTTGTACTTCAAACTGACCAAAGCCATTAATCTGACGAGATAATAGATCCTAGTCATTCATCATTGGGTACTAATCTCGTAGGAAATACACTCTGAAGGAGGGACTCCGAGGATAGATCTGGATCATTGATAAAGACCTGAGCAAGATATAATCCTAGTCGTTTATCATGGGATGTTATTTAGAGTAAATCGTGGAGATCAGCTCCAACGAGTAGGCTCTGAGGGAAGATCTGGACTGTTGATCTAGATTAAATCTTATCCATCGATCTTTCGTAAGGGCCTAACAGGTTCTTTAGTGAGTAGCGAAAAGGGTATGAATACACCCCAACCATGTGCTTGGGGCACGTGTCAACATCTGGAAGGTTGAAATAGATACCATGTGATGACGTGTAGACTCACCTCATCCCACGTGTAACAACATGGGTGGTGCCACGTTTCAAATAACAATTGTGCCATGTGTCACAAAGTTTTGGCCCTTTTGAGGAAGATTCCTTTGGGTACAAAGGCGCCACGTGTCATACTAGGCGATCGGTACACATGGTAATAGATTCCTAGGTGGCAGGTACACAGTGGCCTCAGATTTCAGGTGGCGAACATCATCTGAGTTCGATGGTAGGAGTTTCTCTAGAGACCCATCGTAGAAACACTCCGATAAGAGAGCTACGAGAGCTAATCTGGACCATTGATTTGTCGTGAACAAAGGAGTTATTAGAGGAGATATGGATCATTGATCTGTCGAGATCAAAGGAGCTTCGAGATCTAATCATGACCGTTGATCCACTGGGACAGAGGATATTTGGACCGTCAATTTGACAAGATCAGAGAGACTGAGTGGATGATATGGGTCATTGATATTTAATTAAGGGCTTAAGAGGATGGCGTGGATGATGCCACATGTCGAGTATAGAAGGTGCCATGTGACATAGTGATCTAGCACATGTAGGTAAATTTCTGTGGGAAATATGAATACCACATGTCAGGTGGCGATGTTGCCACATGTCATGCAGAGACGATGTCACATGTCAAGAGGATTTAGCACCTAAAAGTGAAAATCTGAGAAGATATGGGTCGTTCGTTGAAGGTTGAAAGGTTGGCAAGGTCATGTGTCATCCAAAAATGTCGACGATGATATAGGTATCGGCGACACGATGAGAGTCATTGGTCTGTTTTTGGGTGAGAGAGATCTCCTTCGTTCATTTCCTTGAGATTCATCTGAGAGAGGTGGTCATCACAATGACATGAGGGTGCTAACATGGAATTCAATGTGGTTGAGTAGTGACAAATGTCACTACATGATTGGTCGACGAGGAAAGGTGGGTCTTGTTAGACGAAGAGGTCCTCCAGGCCTTTATTTTATTTTGGGACATTGGATTTGCAGTTCATGAATTCAGACCATTGATCCAGGCATAATATCATCGGGACTCAAATGGGACTTGTTAGGCATTGTTAAGAAACATCGATGACGACAAAAGTAGGAGTGATCTGGACCGTCGGTCTGAACCGTTGATTTGACATGGGGCTCGTTGTCAGCTTGGGAGGTGAGAAATGAACGAGCAATTAACTATTGTACAAGTTGGTGTTGCCAACTTACTCAGATTCGTAGGATGATCGACATGAGGACCGTAGGATCTAAGATAGACCCGATTAATGGATCGTCGTCAAAACTTTCAATTGGGATCTTTGTAACCCATGGGAGTAAAATCTTGACGATGACGACACAAGGTTTCGTGGGCTGGGAACCATGGATCGACCAACTGTGTGGAAAGTGCCACGTCGGAGCCACAACTGTGCCATGTCAAATGACACATGGGATAGGTAGCCACATGGATGCCACGTGGAAACGAGGTGGCATTTGGCCAATGAGGGCCAAGAACTTTGGAAAGCCATAATTTTTTATCCAGAGATCGGTTTGGAGCACGATGACACTCGTTGGAAATCTCTTAAAAAGTAGAAGACAATGGTGCCCTCAAGAAGAGGTTTTGAGATGATTGAGAAAAGAAAAATTTTACTACCCCATCCCTTAAAAGGGTACTTAGCGGATTGGGTGTGTTACAAAGTGGTATCAGAGCAAGCCACAACACTAGGCCTAGATGGGCCAGAGATCAGTCAAAGGACTGGTATAATAAGGCAGATATGAGCTTGTTTAAAAGAATTTATTTGCGTTAAAAGTTTACTTATTATCTGCATTAACTCCTTGATGACTACAACAAAGGGATTCAATTGTTGACCTGGTGGAGTGATGGTTATTCCTACATGAGTAGGAATGTGTTGATAAACATTAATAGTAATACTTGAATGTAAAGGGGTGGGAATGGTGGAATCTTGTCAAGGGATGCTTAAGTCCAGAAAATGACTAATTTGGGTGGTTTTAATAAGTCGTAAGACTGCCTGTAAGTACAAGCCAATGGAGTCCACTGACACTTTTAAATTGTTGTTTAATAGATAAATTTATCCCTATATGTATAATCCCTCATGATTAGAGGACTGGCAAAAAATATGTAAGGACTGATTACTTGATTTGTAGTAAATGAAATTTGGGACTAGATTTATCTAGTCAAGAAAAATGAGAAAGGGTCCTTTGGACTGTTGATAGTCCTCATAAAAGAAGTGAATTGACAAAAAAATATGGGCAATTTATGAGCTCATGGTTGTAGTAAAGAAAAGGTATATGCTTATTAACTTAAGGTCATGCATGTGCATGTGCATGCAAAAGGAAGATAGCTGGAATACATCTGCAATTGTAAGCATGGGTAAAATGCTTGGTGCACAAGGATATGTTGGAATGCATATGGAAAAAATTGAGCATGAATATAACATGCATATAGGCTCATTATAGTCTGTAATTAGATGTAAAACATGGTGTTGTCATAGATCATATGGCTAGTGATTATCTTATAACAACATCCTAAGTAAAATGATGATGATGTTAATTGCCTACTACAAGGATAAGGTAGAATGATCAATAAAATGTTGAAATGCTATTGTATATAACCCTATGAGGGTGAGATAGGGTGACTAATGAAAGGATGATATAGAGTTTGGTAAAGGAAGTGATATATCATGTCTAGGTGACCAATAGGTTAGAATGACATCTAGAGGTGGATGGTAGCCATATAGGTATGGCTTGGTAGGCAAGTGGTAGTGAGAGGGAGTATAGGAAATAATTCCCTTGGTGGAGGCCTGTTGTCTAGGAATGGGATTATGGCATGTAGATAAGTTAGAATGGATATTTTGTTTCCTCGGGTAATGTTGAAATGGCATGGATTGCATTTCTGAATTTTGGGAATACTGTTATAGCAGTTGGGCAAGAGTGGTTTCTTGCTAGTTGTTTCCATGAAAAGAGGGAAACATAATGATGAGTACCCCTATGGGACTTTTCATATGAATGACTATAAAAATCCCAGAGAGGAATAGCATGGAATTTTGGAATGTCAATTTGTGTGAATGACATGGAAAAAGGGTGCAAGCATTGAACTTGCATGTTGAATATCTATTTATGTAAGTGGATTCTTGAGTGCATGGAATGAATGTGTTATAGGGTTTCCTATTATGAAGGAAGAAACAAATGTGTCTATGAGACTAGCCATGTGGATTGTTGTATTTTCTCTTTAAAGAAGGTTGATATTAATATTAGATAAAAATTAATGAATAATGTGAAATGTGTAAGCAAGGAACATGCATAATATATATATGTGTGTGTGTGTGTGTGTGTG
>ML779564.1:670338-680628 GCA_009831015.1 Picea engelmannii
AAGTGTTTATGAATGAGAAACTAACAGATTGTTTGGTCGTGTAAAGATTGAATTGCATGAAGGAGTGTCTTGGAAATGGAAATAATGTAATCCCATGAGGAAGACCAATGTTTGTTGGTTGTAAAGAGCCAAACTGTTAAGAGAAGGAAATATCATGCTTGTGAATGCTAGTTCCAACTTCCAATATGGAACATATATGAAAATGAAATGAAAATGTGGAGTTAAAAATATGTAGGTAATAGATTTGAAATTTGATTGAAGTTGGTAATGGTATCTCACAAATTTTTGTATCCATATGAATGCAAGTGAGATGAAAATATTTGTCCATGGAGGAAAGATGGTGGTTGTCAAATAAGAAAGCATGGAAGAGGGACATTATGGTGACAAGAGAGCTTTGTGGTATTTCATGATCGTCATAATAATGTTGTGTTGTGGTAACACGGGCTGAAGGGATGCTTTCGACAAAGAAGGACAAAGGGATGCCTCGGTAGAGCAAGCTTGGGGGATGCTTCAGCTGTAAAACTCAGTGAAGTCTCTGAAACTCTTCTTATGTGAGAAATCTTGGGCAAGGAATATGGATTGTCGGAGGGACTGTATAGAAGAGAAGGGGATGCCTGAGCCTGAGCTCGAAAGGTGAGTGACCACATAGAAGAGGATATTTCGATAGATCATGTGAAAGACTCGATGGAGTCTTTAAATTTTTTGTCATATGTTGACTGGGATCATGCACACAATGAGTATGGCAAGGAAAATAGTGAGTTGAGTAAACATGAAAGCCATGTGGATGCAGATCCGTGAAAATGAACAAGATAAGTATTGTGCTGATGTGTAAATTTTTCCTTTTGAATTATGAACATCAATGAAATGTTCATCCATGAAAATTGTGACAATATGCATGATTTTTGAAATTGTTGTAGGCATGTACTAATGCCAATAATTTGGGATAGGACTAGACCAAGAAAATGTTGAAGTTTGTGTAGCTGCGAAAGATATTCTTCTTATTGTATTTGATCATGTCAAAACCCTAAAAACATAATATTAAATTGTATTGGTAAAGTCGACACCATTGTGGCTAATGCATTATTAAAGATACCATGGTATCAGAGCTACCCTGAAAGAATCCATTTCACAGTCTAAGAAGAGCTCACTAGGAAATATAAGGATACATGAAGACTCACCTTGGTTCAACGCATCTTTCCCACATATTAGTTTTTCATTTTTGCAGTGCTAGAAAATTAGGGTTTCTGCATGAAACCCTAAGTGATAACGTCACCCCTTTTCCAAAGAACGCATGTCAAATAAAGTACACCAAACAGATCTCCTAAGAAGGGTGCACCTTTTCCCTCTACAAATTCTCTAGTAGAAAAATTAGGGTTTCCTCATAAAACCCTAGATCTAGACATTTTTGCAACTACAACAAATATTTGAGTCAGAAGCTCACCTTTGCATAGTGCACCCTCTGGTAAGGTCTAAATCCATATTTTCCAAAGTTTCAATATTTATTTCATTGTTTTGGGCAAGATGACTTCCAGTACCAAGCTCGATGAGAAGCTTGAAGGAGATTATAACTTCTGGGCATGGAAGTATAGAGTAATGTTCATTGTGGAAGAGAATGATCTAGAAGGATTTGTGGAAAATAAATTTGAAGAGCTAGAGGGAGATGAGGCTAAAGCAAAGAACAAGAAGAACCTAGTTAAAGAAAAGAGGATCATTGCAGATTCTATCAAGGATCACTTGATCCCTCATGTTTCATCGTTGAAGACTCCAAAATAGATGTTTGATGCGTTATCCCGTCTATATGAAGGCAAGAACATAAACCCGAAGATGACCTTGAGGACACAACTAAAGAATGTGAAGATCAAAAGTTCTGATACCATCCAATCCTACTTCACGAGAGTGTCGCAGATCAAAGAACAAATTGAATCCATTGGAGACTCAATTGAAGAAGCTGAGATAGTAATGACCACATTAAATGGTCTCCCAAAGTCTTTGGAATGTTTTATTCAAGGTATATGTTCTAGAAAAAATCTAACAAAGATTGGCAGGTTAAGGGAGGATTTCACTCAAGAAGAAGTCAGATTGGTGGCAAGAGAAGAGAATTTGGGAAATAATGATGATCAAGCGCTTACAGTTCATGCACGAAAATGAAAGGGAAAGAAATAAGTTCATTCCCACAAGAAATTCCAAAAGCCACATAAGAATCAAAAAGATCAAAAGGATTATTAAAGTTACAATTTTTTTAGTTGCCAGAAGATGGGACACATTGCAAGAGATTGTCCCCAAGAAAAACATTCAATCAGAAAAAGAAAGTATCAAAGACATCATGCTCATGCCACATAAGATGATGAACCTAATCAGAAGAGAATAAAAGAAGAAGATGAACAATACCTTATGATATCAGCTCTTATAGGAAAAATGACTCATGGAAGTGACACATGGATTATTGATAGTGGTGCTTCTAAGCACATGATTGGTCACAAGAATTCTCTTTCAAACTTAATTAAGAAGGATTCACCTCATAAGGTGAAGCTTGGATATGACTATTAGTATCCCATTAAAGGAATAGGAGAAGCTTCCTACAAGTTGGATTCTAGAAAACCTATGAAGATGAAAGATGTATTCTATGTACCTGCTTTGAAGAAAAATCACCTTTCCATCTCAGCATTGGAAGATAAAGGATTCAGATTTGCTTTTGTGGATGGTGAATTTCTCATGTGGCCTAGAGGAAATACTATTGATGATGCAGTTGTGATTGGTTTCCAAGAAGGAGGTATATACAAATTGAAGGGACACTCAGATTCAACTCTAGTACACAACACAGTGAATCCAAGTGAGATATGGCATAAAAGACTTTCTCACATACATTACAAGGCACTATCGATCATAAGAAAGATAGTAACAAGTTTGCCAGATATTTAGGTGAACCGTGATGGTGTATGCAAGGGATGTGCACAAGGAAAGAACATGAAGAGTCTGTTTCCAAGAAGTGACAACAAATCCAAGGGAGTATTGGACATTGTGCACTCAGACATACGTGGACCAATGTCAACCATATCATCTAGAGGGTATGTATACTATGTTTCATTTATTGATGATTACTTAGGTAAGACTTGGATTTATTTCTTGAAAGAAAAAAAATTGAAGCGTTCATCATGTTCAAGGAATTCAAGGCCCTTGTAGAAAATCTTGTTGAAAGGAAGATAAAGGTCTCGAGGTCAGATAATGGAGGAGAGTTCACCTATGATGACTTCAAATCATTCTATAGAGAGCTTGGGATTAAGAGGGATATCACTACTCCCTAAAATCCCCATCAGAATGGTGTGGTAAAAAGAAAGAACCGAACAATAATGGAAGAAGTAAAGGCCATGATTCATGATCAGGACTTACCGATGAAATTGTGGGCAGAAGTAGCTAGGACTGTTGTATATGTACAAAAGAAAACACCTCATTGTGTACTTGGGAACAAGACACCAGAATAAATTTTTACAGGAGAAAATCCATAAGTCAGCCACCTGAGGATATTTGGTTGTCCAGTGTATGTACATGTTCCCAAGGATAAGAGATTGAAGCTAGACCCTTCAGGAAAGAAGGGAAAATTTATTGGGTACAATGAAACATCAAAGAAATACATAGTCTACATCCTTGGTCACATGTAGATTGAGATTAGGAGAGTTGTCACCTTTGATGAGGATGCATCCTTCAGTAGACCAAGGTAGACTCGTACATATGAGGTCCACGATGAGGAGCCTGAAACTCCTAGATTTACAGATACAAATGTTGTACCAAAAGAACATATTCCATTTGATCATGATATGGTAGAACCACAAAGACCTGTAGATCCACCTCGAGAGAAGAAGAGGTCGACTTGGACTCGTGAGATTGTTCAGGATGTAGAGAAATATGGTGCTCCAGATGGAACTTTCAGAGAAAGCAAGAAACCAAAACCATATTCTAGTTACATGGCATTATTAAGTGACATCATTGATGCAAATCCTACCTGTTATGAAGAGGTCGCAGAGAAGAAAGAATAGAAGGATACCATGATTGAGGAGTACAAGTCCATCTTGAAGAATGATGTATGGGACATAGTTCCTAGACTGAAAGAGAAGTCAGTAGTGACTTCAAAATGGATCTACAAGACGAAGCATTCCGCAGATGGCAGTATCGAGAAACATAAGGCAAGATTTGTGGCTCGTGGTTTCTCCTAGAAAGAAGGAATAGATTTTGAGGAGACATTTTCTCCTGTGGCGAGATGCACTTCAATTAGAACCATACTTTCTATAGCTGCAATAATGAAGTGGAAGATACACCAAATGGACATGAAGACAACTTTCCTGAATGGTGTAATAGAAGAGGAAGTGTATGTGGAGCAGCCACAAGGTTTCAAGACACATGACATGCAATCACATGTGTGCAAATTGAAGAAATCCTTATATTGATTGAAACAAGAACCCTGGGCATGGTATGACATAATTGATAGTTTCTTGATGAGCTTGGGATTTACCAAGAGTAAAGCAGATTCCAACCTTTACTACAAGGTTTTGGACGATGGTCCAATGATATCACTGTAATATGTGGATGGCATGTTTCTAACAGGGGATGAGAAGCTCATTGCTAATTGTAAGAGGAATATTTCCGCAGAGTTTGAGATGAAAGACTTGGGTATGATGCATTATTTCTTGGGTCTAGAGGTATGGCCTTGACCAGATGATATTTTCTTGAACCAAAGAAAATATGTTGTAGAGATTCTTAAGAGATTTAGAATGATGGATTGTAAGGCCATGCCTATCCCAATGGTGAAAAATATGAAGTTATTGAGTGATACATCTTTGGAGACAATGGATGTCACCATGTACAAACAAATTGTGGGTTCGTTGATGTATTTAAGGAACACGTGACTCGATATATGTTTTGCGGTGAACACATTGAGTTAGTATATGGTTGAAACTAGAAGTGTTCACTTGATTGTGACAAAACACATGTTGAGGTACCTAAAAGGTACAGTTGATTATGGGCTCAAATATGTTTAAGATCGTGAGATAATACTGCAAGTTTATGTTGATTCAGATTGGGCTGACAGTGTCACAGATCAAAAGAGTACATCTGGATGTTACTTCAGTCTAAGATCAATTGTGATTGTGTGGTTCAACATGAAGCATACTATTGTGGCACTCAGTACGGCCGAGGCAAAGTATATAAAATCATGTTCAACTAGTAGTGAAGTCGTGTGGCTTCATAAGTTACTTGCAAGGTTGTTTGATCTTGAGTTAGAGGTGGCTTGTATCTATTGTGACAACTAGATTTACATAATGATGTCAAAGAATCTTGTGTTTCATAACAAGTCAAATCATATCGAGATCAAGTACCATTATAGCTGAGATATGGTATAGAGAGGAGCTATGAAGCTCCGGTATGTGGCTATAGATGAGTGGGTATCAGACATGTTGACCAAATCTCTATCACGAGTGAAGCTTTAGTACTTTAAGGACAAGCTTGGCATGGTCCAGAAGGACCTCCCTATTAAGAGGGAGTGATGTGTTACAAATGTGACTACAGGGGCAGTAGCATGCAGAGTGTGGCAAAAACGAAGTAGTCACTCATGGGCACGTTACTGGATGTGGCACTAATCAACATGACCTCGCACAAGGTCAATAGTATATCAAGCCTTCGAGGTTGGTAGTTACCTAGATTTTGAGCTAGTGGACCAACCGTTTGATTGGAGGATTCCTAGTTCTGTGTGAAATAGATGGGTAGTGTGTACGCACTACATCACCTAACCCTCATGGTTAGATTCCCAAGCTCTATGTGAGTTGGATGTTTGGTGTGCCAACCAGAAGGACTAGCTTTAGGCTAGTTGCCTAGTTCTACATAAGTGGTTGTTGATCCAGACTCTGTGTTAGTGAGATGGATGACTCTATGTACATGAGTGGTCGTTGATCCAAACGCTGTGTTAGTGAGGTGGATGACCCTATGTACATTGATGATCGTTGATCCAGACTCCGTGTGAGTGAGTTGGATGATCCTATGTGAGAACTAGATGCCAGATTCTATGTGAGTTGGCGAGTGGTCGTTGATCCAGATTTTGTGTGAGCTGGATGACCCTATGTGAGCTAGTTGAAAGTCTTGTAATGTTGTACCCACTAGAGAGATGCTACATGTGATTATGCCATGGATGCATGTTGTGGTTTTTGAACTTATTATGATGTATAGATTTGTGAAAGTCAACAAGTCAATGGTCAAAGTGTACTAACATA
The DNA here is from genome assembly GCA_009831015.1 of Picea engelmannii. NCBI lineage: Eukaryota > Viridiplantae > Streptophyta > Pinopsida > Pinales > Pinaceae > Picea > Picea engelmannii. The sequence continues at coordinate 676,593 of ML779564.1, forward strand.
CTAGAAGAATACCTTCCTTGCTAAGAGGGAGTGTTGAAGTTTGTGTAGTTGTGGAAGATATTCTTCCTATTGTACTTGATCATGTAAAAACCCTAAAAGCGTAATATGAAATTGTGTTTGTAAAGTTGGCCCCATTGTGGCTAATGTATTATTAGAAAAGTGACTTTTGTACAAGTCAGAGCTAACATGTTAAGAGGGCGGTTCATATTGTATAAATAGGAGGCCATACGCCTCATTTGGAGACACACTCATCTCACACTCATAAAAGAAGGAAAATTTCGCTATCCTTTGACGACAAGAAGATGCGACAACTATGGTTATATGTTTATCTATTTTATGGCATTGTATTGGCATTGTAATTGGTTGATGAATCTATACTAAAGAAGTTATTGGGTTTTCTTCCCGAAGAGGGTTTCCCAGGATAAATAAGTGTTTATTGTATTTACTATGATTGTCTCTCTTTCAGTGATCCTATATGCAGTTAATGTGCTAAATAATTAAAAAAAAATTGTATATTGTTAACTGCTTAAGTAAAATCTCAACAGAAAAGGAAGACATTGCTAAAGCAGCTGAAAGAAAATGCATAATAGGTGTTACTGAGAAACGAACATTGAGGAGGATGTTCCTTTGAAGGGGGAGGAGATTGTAACACCCCCTCTCTCTAAACCTAAGACTATATGTAATTAATAATAATTAGTGATTTCCATGAAATGGCATGTAAATATTATAAATGTATTACTGCCTAATTGAAAATTCCAACAGTTGACTATGGGGTGAAGCCTTAAAGTACTAGCCATGATACTACCAAGGGAAAGAATGGGAAACTTGGAGAGGGGTTCATTATGCTAAGATGACTGAATTACCCTTTGCTGAGATAATTGAATTGGAAATAACAGATTATTTCCCTTAGCCCCGATTTCAAGGCAAATCAGTTAGTGAGGGAGGATTGGTGGTTGAGCAACCAACCACTCTCAATGAATGCATATATGGAAAATATGGCTAGGAAAACAGAGCCTGGTAGCCAAAAGTACAATGAAGTACCAATTTTGCACTCCATATTGACCCACAAGTTCCTTCTAACAAAAGGAAGAGGACAGGTCAAGAACCTTCCGGTGTGGGGCATGCAAGAGAAGAAGGCACGAAGGGGCAACCTAGGAGGAGACACAACACACAGAGACCCGAGGAAAGGATTTGTTGTAAGTGAAGGCATGAGGGAGTGTAGAAGAATCCCTTGGTGGTATCATGGCTTGGCATGGGGGTGGCCTATAGCCTAAGTGAATTAGCATGCAGAGCCTATGGTTGGGTGGAAAGGCGAACACCCACAGTCCATTGGCTAGCAAAAACCTTTAACCAGATAAGTGTCTCATAGTCTTGTGTACTGGAACTGAAATGTATGGTAAGGTTGACTGTAATTGTATTTATGAATGTGTATGCTTGTGTGATGAATAGATTGAATGTTCATTACAAGTCTGTGTATTTGAGTAATGATAGAACAACATAAATAATTGTTCTCTACGAATATTGTCTTGAATGGATATATATGCATGTAAAATCTGAAAGGAATCCATGTATTGGATGATATTGCTCATGTTGTGGATTGTGTAGACTATTCAAGTCTATGTAATTGAATGATAATGCATTTGTATGGAATTTCATGTGTATTGCACACCTGAGCATAAGAACCTTGTACTCTATCCCGAATGATAAGAACATTTTGTATCATCCTAAAATAAAGAATGTAAACATGTGAATGAGATACATGTGCACGTAGTAGGTTTTTTGTTGTGATGTGTTTCATGTGAAAGGAATCCATGCAGATAAACTAAGAGATGAATGATGAAATCTAGAAGCAAATGGGTACCGTTCAGAGTAAGTTGTGGTCCCAGAGGAAATACAATCCGAAGGAGGGACTCCGAGGACAGATCTGGACCGTTGATCTAGACCGGAGAAATATCTTATCCTAGACGTTTATCGTGGGATGTTATTTGGAGTAAATCGTGAATATTAGCTCCAACGAGGAGGCTCCAAGGGAAGATTTAGACCGTCGATCTAGATTAAATATTAGTCGTCGATCTTTCATAAGGGCCTAATAGGTTCTTTGGCGAGTAGTGACAAGGGGATGATGACACCCCAACCACATACTTGGGGCACGTGTCAATGTCGGGAAGGTCGAAATAGATAGCTCATGATGACGTGTAGACCCACCTCAGCCCATGTGTAACAATGTGGGTGGTACCCCGTGCCAAGTAAAGATTGTGCCACGTGTCACAAAGTTTTGACCCTTTTGAGGAAGAGTCCTTTGGGTACGAAGGTGCCACATGACGTACTAGGAGAGTGATATACGTGGAAATAAATGCCTAGGTGGAAGGTACATGGTGGCCTTAGATGCCAGGTGGTGAACATCATCTGAGTCTGATGGTCGAAGTTTCTTTGGAGACCCAAGGTAGAAACACTCTGTTAGGAGATCTCCGAGAGCCAATATGGATCGTTGATTTTCCATGAACGAAGTATCTCCAAGAGGTGATATGGATCGTTGATCTGTCAAGATAAAAGGAGTTCTAAGATCCAATCATGAACGCTAATTTACTAGGATGGATGAGATCTGAGAGGAGATCTGTATCGTTGATTTGCCAAGATCAAAGAGATTTAGCAGATGATTTGGGTCATTGATCTTTAGCTAAGGGCTTAAGAGGATGACATGTATGATGCCATGTGTTGAACATAGGAGGTGCCACATGACATTGTGATATGGCACCTATAGGTAAAATTTTTTGGAAAATATGAATACCACATGTCATGTGGTGATGGTGCCACATGTCATGCTGAGATGATGTCATGTGTCAAGAGGATTTGGCACCTAAAAGTGAAAATCCGAGAAGATCTGGGTCGTTCGTCGAAGGTTGAAAGTTTGGCAAGGTCGTGTGTCAACCAAAAATGTCGATGAAGATATATGTATCGACGAAATGATGAGAGCCATTGGTTTGTTGTTGGGCGAGAGAGATCTCCACCGTTCATTTCCTCAAGCTTCATCTAAGAGAGGTGGACATCACGATGACATGAGGGTGCTAGCATGGTAGTCAGTGTGGATGAGTAGTGACAAATGTCACTACATGATTGGTCGACGAGGAAAGGTAGGTCTCATTAGACGAGGAGGTCCTCCGGACCTTTGTTTTATTTCAGGATGTTGGATCTACAAGCTAGTGAATTTGGATCGTTGATCTAGGCATACTGTCGTCGGGGTTCAAAGGGGAGTTGTTAGGCGTTGTTAAGAAACACTGACAACAACGAAAGGAGGAGTGATCTAGTCCATCAATCGAAGAGAGTTGTAGACACAGTTTGAACTGTTGATTTGACGTGGGTCTCGCTGTCATCTTGGGAGGTGAGAAGTAGATGAGCAATTAATCGTTGCACAAGTTGGTGTCACCGACTTACTCAGAGTCGTAGGATAGACCCGATTAATGGATCATTGGATCTAGGATAGACTTGATTAATGGATCGTAGTTGAAACTTTTGATTGGGGTCTTTGTAACCCATTGAATTAAAATCCTGACGACGATGACACGAGATTCCGTGGGATGGGAACCATGGATCAATGAACCATGTGGAAAGCGCCACATCGGAGCCACAACTATGCCACGTCGAATGACACATGGGATAGGCAACCACGTGGCAATGAGGTGGCATTTGGCTAATGAGGGCCAAGAACTTTGGAAAGCCATGAATTTTTATCCAGAGCTCAGTTTGGAGCATGGTGATAGTCGTTGGAAAGATCTTGATGAGATAATGGTGCCCTCAAGAAGAGGTTTTGAGATGATTGAGAAAAGGCGAAATTTTACTACCCCATCCCTTAAAAGGGTACTTAAGGGGTTGGGTGTGTTACATAAAAGATATGTCTTATCGAAAAGACATTACTATTAACAAAAGCCACTTCACTTAGGTATATATAACGAGACCCTCAATTGTAATTTATCATCATATATTATTTAATTATTTATTGCTTATCCTATATAAATTTTAACTTTTTTTTTTTTTTTTA
>ML779564.1:685006-696812 GCA_009831015.1 Picea engelmannii
ATTGATATATATATATATATATATATATATATATATATATATATATATATAATTTTGTTTGTGTTTGTGTGGTGTTATATTATAGATATATCTTGAATGGGTTTAATGGTTAAGAACACATGTTTCATCCTAGGAGGTCATAGGTTCAAATCTAGAGGGGGTGTTGGGTCACCAAAATGTCATCTTTTTACCAACATTTTCTTTGATTTTTAATCATTTTCCACTTGTATGTAACCTTGTATTAAGACCATTTTAATGTTTATATGTGGGATTAGGTTCTATATTTTCCAACGCATTTATTTTAGTATTTTAAGTGAGTTTATGATTAAATCTTACAAAAATCACATGTTTTCACTTATCCTTGAAAGTTGGATGAGTTTGGTGATGACTATAGGTACATTTGGAGTTTGTAACAATGCTTATTTTACCACCTAGTTCCAAATTCGAATTTCTTCTTCAACCAGTGAAGATTTGATGAGGATTTAGGATGATCATTCAAACATCTTGGATAAAGAAGAATCTTGAAGACTTGGATAATATTTGTTATCAAATATCTTAGATATTTTGGAGATATTGTTTAACTTTCTAAATACTAGCAAATGGTTGTAACCACATTAGAGAATTGTGGATCTGAATTAATTAGTGTTTATCTTAGTTTCAAAGAAAGTTTATGTAAAAATAAGAGTGTCTTCTCCATTCCATAGAGGGAGGACTCTTGAAGCATATGTCCAGATTATGATGGAATAGAATAAAGTTCTTGGTATTTTTCTTCACATAATTTGTCATTCTTTAGTCCTATTAATAATATGTCTTGATTTAGTTTACAATGTTGTAAAATAGTTTGCTACATTGTTCTTGGGAGAACTGAGCTCACTCCAAATAGATCATGGTAGTATTTTATTTCATATGTTTTCATTTAATTTTGTAATTTGGTTTCATGAACAATGTATTACCTGATTTGCAATAGCAATACTCAGGAAATTAACTAGAACAAGAAAACATGAATACTATCACCAAAACTTAGAGCAAAATGACCATCACTTTATTTAGAATAGAAGGCAGTCTTATATAGATGCATGTTATTACATGATGGTTTGAATAGGTCAAGCTACAACTAGCTTCTAACAGTTAGTTAGCTAGATCTAATCAACTACTTCCTTGGGACTTGTGCCCAACTTTTATTTTCCTCCAATAAGTTGAGAGTGTGTGCCTTTCAAGAATCCAGTTAGCTAAGGGAGTGCAACTTCCTTGCAATTCACGTGGATGTCTATTGGGTTTCCCAATTCCTCCCTGTTTAATCTTGGAAGTGTCCCCACTTCTGTCAACAAATGAGGAAAATGCTTGTGCATGACAGCTTCTGAAAACCATTTATTCTGAGGAGGAGTTTGGCCTATGTGCCCAACAAGGTAAGAGGTATGTTGTTGATGACAGGTGGTGGTATGGCGAGTGTCAAGTAAGGTGTATGGGAGTAAGGGAGGCTGGAAATCAGGGATTAACTCAACAAGATGAGAGACAATGAAATTATCTTCTAGCAATGGGGGTTCATAGCATTTTAGACTGTTCACATTCACCACGTCATGAATGCCTAGTTGGGGTGGAAATTCAAGGCAATAAGTATTGTCCCCAATCTGTTGGAGAACAATAGAAGGGCCATAGAGGAGAGGCTTCAGTTTGTGATGACGATGGGATTTAAAACACTAGTGTTCCATGTAAAACCAGACTTTATCACTAGGAGTAAAAACCATAGGAGAACGATGAGCATCATGGAAGGATTTGTAGCATTGTTGGGATGCCTTTAGTGCTTCAGAAACTTGGGCATGTTTGTGTGCTAGAGTCTGCAAAAATGAAGGGGTGGATGTTTTTTCTTGTTGTTGGTGTGGAGTGCTAGATGGATGCAAGGTGAGAGGTAGTTCATAAGGGGCTAAAGGTTGATATCCAAAGCAAGACTCAAAAGGAGACATCCCAGTAGAAATATATGCAACATGATGACATGGAGGGTTGTATCCCACTGTTTGGTTTTGGAAAATTGAATGCGAAGAGCATGGAAAATACTGTAGAACTCTTTTCCATAATTTCATAGTGTGCACATGGAGCAAATGATCCTCCCAGGTCTTGTTGAAGACCAAGATGTACTCCAAATAGATCACCAGAATTTTTCCCATGTGTGTTATGAAAATGTCATTGATTAGACTTGTGAAAGTGGTAGGGGCATTAATAAGACCGAATGGCATCACCATCCATTCATAAATACCAAATTTGGTTTTGAAAGATATCCTCCATGTGTCTGTTGCATTCATGTGAACCTGATGATACCGTATTGTAATATCCATTTTGGTAAAGAAGAGGGAACCCTTCAAATGAGCTAGTAAATCATCAATGCATGACAGAGGGTAACGATTATCGACTATAGCCTTATCAAGATCCCAATAATATGTTACTAGAAACCATTCCTTAGAATCCTTCTTAGGAATGATGAAGGCAAGAGAGGCACACGATGAAGAACTCGGTTGGATGTGGTCGATATTAAGAAGTTGTTGGAGTTGGTGTTCCACTTCCTTAGCCTCATGAGGAGTCAGTCGATAAGAAGGGGCATTGGGAAAAGTGGCTCCATGAATAAGATCAATGGAATGTGCAATGGAATGGATGGGGGATAGTCCATTGGGTGCAACAAAGAAATATTCAAAGGATGCGAGTAACACGACCAAATCTGAAGGAAGGGCATGACAGGGGCTATCTGGTTTAAGAGGGTGCACCAGACAAAGGGAAATGGATTTGTTGAGACTGATTTGACAAAAAACGAGTTGGCTGGAAAGTAAGGCAAGGGATTTCATAGAGGATTAGGTGAGAACATAGGTATGTCCATCTTCCTGAAGATGATATTGATGATTGTGAGCATGGTATACATCGTGACGCACTTCCTGATAGGGAATACCCAGAAGCATGTTTGTGCAATCCAAAGGAGACACATTTCAAATAACAATATCGCGGAAAGGGACTATGGAAAAAGTAAAGGCACAATGTTGGGTCACGATTAGATGGGGATGATCCTTCTGAACCCAAACCAATTGGTAGGGAATCGAATGAGGGGTAGTAGGAAGCGCCAACCACTGCACCAAATCTCGAGCAACCAAACTATTTTGGCTAACAGTTTTGAGGATGAGCGTGGCTAGGGATTTCTTGATATGGAAATTGTGAGAAAACAAAGGTGTTGGTAAATAAGTCTAGGGATCAATGGCCATGAGTAGGAGAGAGGGGTCAAGTTTTGTAGGATTCTCCAAGGTGATCAGCTCAGGGGGAGCTATACTTGAGGAGGATTCAGGACCATCGATGAATAGAGTCTTAACATGATTTTGATTATGAACAACATGACATTCAAATAAGGAGTGAAACTAATATTTGTGATAAGAACACCATTTGCTAGTCTTGGGCAAGGTAGGAGAGGCAGGAGAAGAAAAATTTGATGAAGGGACAACTTTGGATAGAGGATATTGAAGGAGAGAATTGAGCTTCCATTCCACATCCAAGGCTTGAAGAAAGGACTTATCTAAGGAAGAACTTTCAAATAAATCAACCTCTCTAAGAAACAATAATAAAAGACCAGAATTTAATTTAACAATGAACACCTCGCTTCATTTAATTGTGGATAGTTGATACAAAGTCTCCATGATCCATATTTCCTCTTTACGAATATCATTGACACTCCCCATGGTGATATACTTGGGCATATAAATCCCAAATCTAGAAGTTCTTGGAGCTACATCTACAACTCTCATAACTTTAGAGTCATCATATGATAATGAGCCTTTGTTATAGGTTATGTTATTGGTTTAAGTTCAATTGTGAAATCCAGTTCCCTCTTAGGCAGTAATCTTGGTAGTTCCTCTGGAAACACATCTAAAAACTCTGAAAACACTAGGGATTGTTCTAAACTCACTGTATCCTCCTTGTTCATAGTTTTTATTGCATGTAATTTACATCCTTTTCTTATAATTTTCTTTAGTTGTAAGGTCGAGTTGAATCTTAATCGAACTCCTCTATTCATCTTGACTAAAATCCTTTTACGTGCCACATCATCTATAAAATTAAGCTTCTTATTAATATAGTCTAATACTTCTTCATGACTCTCTAACCAGTCCATTCCTATTACTGTATCATAAGATCCAAAAATAGTTGAGTACAACAACACTCGGGTTATACATACATATAAATCAATCTCACAATCATTAGCTAAATTCCATGCATATTTTTTAAGCCTGAAAGTCATCTCTACTTGATTGAAATATTATTTATCAATTGCCATCACTTCAGATTTTTTCTTTTTGTGACTAGCGGAATTGGCAACTAGTTGGGCCCGTACTCACATGACATGAGGTCAAGTTATCCAACTTCTACAACTATAACGAAATATTCATGATACAATATATTATGCATAATATAAAATATCTAGCAAGTAATGACAGAATAATAATGATTTATCCAAAAAAGTATCAAAAGAACATCAAAATAACACCAAAATAATCACCAGGAAGAGCAACTTTATTATGATAGCAATGTTCACTTGCCTCTTCGAGGGGGAAACCTCCAACATAGAAGATCTCTATTACAATAATATCCAAGACAAAACTTCTCATACCCTCGACTCTTATTTATTCTAAATCTATCTACCATAAGAACAATCTAGAGGAAGATCTTCTAGAAGCAGAAGCTTCTATTAGGTCTTCTTACATTTGACTTATTCTTCCTTATTTCTAGGTATTATTAATATTGGCCTTTATTACATGGAAAATATATTATTGTACCTACATGAGGAGTTAGGGAGGTTAGGTCCCTAACATGCCCTCCCCATTAAAAAAAGTCTTGTCCTCAAGGCTTGAGATGAGGAAATTGCTGTAGAATGTTAGTTGGCTCCCAAGTGGCATCTGCTGGAATTGTATCTTTCCACTGTACTAACACTTCCTTGATGGTGCAGTGACGGAGAAAATGCTCACGCTAATCCAAAATTACTTGAGGCTGCAACCAAATGGATCCTTCTTCATCCAACTCATGAAGACTGGTTTGGGTTTGGCACTTAGTTCCAATCACCTTCTTAGAATGGATCTTAGAATGACTTGGAAAATCTAACTGGTAGGTGACCTGTCCCACGCATTTGAGAACTGTATATGGACTATAAAATTTAGGTGCAAGTTTCTGGTAATGGTCATCCTTGAGTGAAGTTTTCTTATAAGTTTGCAATCGAAGAAACACCTAGCCCCCTTCAACAGATTGATGTTCAGAATGACCTTGATTAGCTTGTTGCTTCATGAAATTATGAGCTATGACCAAATTCTCTTTGAAATTCTGAGATTCTCGAACTGTAAGAGTGTGGTCAACCTCTTGAACCTTAGAGACTCTTTGCATGTACGAGAGAATTGAGTGTGGATTTTGTCCATATACTGCTTCAAAAGGAGTCATGCGAGTAGTTGTATGACAAGATGTATTGTACCACCATTCAACTAGTGGTAACCATTGCACCCATTGAGTTTTCCTTTCAAATGTAAAACACTGCAAATATGTTTCCAAATATTTGTTGACCACTTCAGTCTGGCCATTAGTTTGAGGATGATATGCTATGTTGAGCTACAATTGGGTTCCCCGGAGCCTGAACAATTATTGCCAGAAATTGCTAGTGAAAGTGGGATCTCTATCAGAGACAATAGAGTGAGGCATGCCATGAATCTTGAAAATGTTATCCATGAAAAGTTGATCCATTATGGTTGTTGTAAATTGGTGTTGAATATCACAGAAATGAGCATATTTGGAAATACAATCAACTACCACCATGATGACTGACTTATTACCTAATTTAGGTAAGACAACAATGAAATCCATAGAGATATCCCTCCAAATAGCGGGTGGAATCGGGAGTGGTTGGAGCATGCCAGGAGCTTTGAATTTTTCTCCTTTGTTGTGTTGAAAAACATCACATTCTTCCATGAAGGTGTGAACATCCTATTTCATTCCCTCCTAGAAAAAGGACCATTTGACCCAGTCATAGGTTTTGGTAAACCCTGAATGCCCAGTTGTGGATAAAGCATGTAGCTAAAAAAGCACCGTGGATTTAAGTTGTGAATGTTTACTTAAATACAAACGACCTTTGTAGCATATCTCATCATTGTTCCAAGAGTACCCCTGGGAGACTGTATAATTTTCTTGCAATTGTTGGATCAAATGTGAACTTTTGGGATCTTGCAGCCATTCTTGGCGAACGATTTGGAGCCAATCAGGTACAATGAAAGAGAGGGGAAAAAGGGACCCTTCATCTTCATACTTTTGGGAAAGAGCATCAACAACCACATTGTCTCTTCCTTTCTTGTAAATGATCTCATAATCATATCCAAATAGTTTAGTCACCCATTTATGTTGCTCCGGGGAAGAAATATGTTGCTCCAGAAAACACTTAAGGCTCGAATGATTTGTCTTAATTTGTAAGTGTTGTCCCAATAGATAAGGGCGTCAGAGATCCATTGCATGCAAGATAGATAAAATTTCCTTTTCATAAATGGATTGGCCCAAATGGCGCTCTGAAACTTGTTTGTTGGTGAAGGCCAAAGGTCGACCATCTTTCATAAGGAATTCACCAATTCCTCTCCTTGAAGCATCACATTCCGGGACAAAGGTATTGGTGAAGTCGAGAAGGGCCAATATAGGAGTGGTGCACATAGTCACCTTCAATGCTTGGAAGGATTCATCAGTTGTTGGAGTCCAAGTGAAATCCTTCTTTTTAAGGAGAGTCATGAGAGGTGTTGTAATTTTTCCATAATTCTTGAAAAACTTGAGATAATACCCTGTTAAACCCAGAAAACTGCGCAAGATTTTGAGAGTCTTAGGTCGAGGCCAATCCTACATTGCTTCAATTTTATTTGGATCCACCCTGGCACCATCTTTTTTCAATAATATGACCCAAATACTCCACTTCTGAGGCTCCAAAAGAACATTTATATTGTTGGAGGAAAAGTTGGTGCTAAGAGAGTAGATCAAGAACTTTATCCACATGAGCAATATGGGCAATCCATGTTTTACTATAGATGAGAATACCATAAAAGAAAACTAAGACAAAATGACGAAGAAAAGGATGGAAGGGATGATTCATGAGGCTTTGGAAGGTGGATGGAGCATTACATAAGCCAAAGGGCATCACCAAGAACTCATAGTGGCTCTCATGAGTTCGAAAAGTAGTTTTGGGAATGTCATCCTCTTTCATATGTATGTGGTGATAACCAGAATGAAGATCAAGTTTAGTAAAATAATGGGCACTACTAAATTCAACCAAGAGATCATCAATGACAGGAATGTGAAACTTGTATTTGATGGTCAGTTTGTTGAGGGAGATAAAGTCAGGAAACATGTGCCAAGAGTCTTCTTTCTTAAGGGCCATGACCACATGAGAAGAATAGGGGCTAGTACTAAGATGTATAACACCTGCAACGAGAAATTCTTGGACAATTTTCTCAATTTCATTTTTCTATGCAAAGGGATGGTGGTAGGGATAAACATTGGGAGGAAGGCTCCCAAGGATGAGAGGAATGGAATGATCATGAACACCATGGGAAGAGGGAAGTCGTTGGGAGTAGAAAAAATAGATTGATGTTTAGAGAGGATGAATTGGAGGTCAGAATGCATATATGGTATATCAGTGGCTTGAATGGAATGGAGTTGTGCAATAATGCTTGAATTCCCTTTTTGGAGGAGCATTTCCATTTGATGGGAACTGATGATCTCAGGGGAACCGAATGTGATGCCTTGGAACTTATACTATTGGCCCTCTTGGGTGAATTGCACGGTTAATTCCTTAAAATCCATGAGGTTGGGACCTAGAGTCCTCAACCATTCAACACCTAGAACAATGTCACAACCACCCATATCGATAGAAAACACATGAGATTTCATGTTGTATTGGAAAATTTGGAGATGCACGTTTTCAAAACACCCCCCACATTTCATGGAACCTCCATTGGCAATCATGATTTGAAAGTTATTGATGACATGGATATAGTAATTAGTTTCTTGGGCAATGGGGCAATGAATAAAAGTTTGGGTGTTTCCACTATCAATGAGGATGACGACTTCCTGATGCTTAATGTAGCCAATTAACTTGAGGGTTTGGGGAGTCACAAATCCGGTGAGAGCATTTAAGGAAATGACTGGTTCAACTTTGGGAGGGTCCGTTGGTGGGGCCAGATCAGTTGGGCCAGGGGACTCTACCACAAGAGGAGCCTCAACCTGTTCTTCAGAAACATTTTCAGATATGGTCATAAAGATATTTATTCCTTACACTTGTGCCCAGAGAAATATTTGTCATCACAATTATAACAAGGCCCTTGAGTTGACATTCAACCATTTCGGCCCTGGTCAATTTCTGGATCTTCAATGGAGTGGAAGGAGGTGTGGTGTGGGAGTGAGAGGTTTAGGACATGGAATAAAATATGGTTTACTAGTTTGAGCAGATACAACTTGTTGTTCTTCCTTATATTTTTTAGTAGCTTTCACCCAACTCTAGGGGCAATCCATGAGGATGTGCACACGAATCTCTTCCTTGAGTCCACTGATAAAGCATTATCGAAAAAAATCATCAGACATGCCCTCTGTGCAGAAATCCAAGTGCTCAAAAGAGAATATAAAGTCTTCCACTGAGCCAGATTGTTTCAACTTGGTCAAGCAGCCTAAATGGTGGGCGTTAATTTCGAAGCGTTCATAAAGCTCTGCAACAAATTGTTTCCAAGCTGCATACCCTTGGCGGGCATTTTTTCACCATTGCCACCATTGCCAACTTTCCTGATCTAGATGGAGAACACCATACCATAGTTTGGCTAACTCATCAGTAATGCCATACAAAGAGAAATAATGTTCCATTTGGGTGACTCAGCCGGTGGGATCCGAGCCATCAAATTTTTTCACATCCACTCAAGGAAGGCGAAGTTCCCGTTGAAAGGGAGGGGATTGAAAATTATGGGAATGGGAGGATGTCTCACCTTTAGGGTGAAAAGGTTGGTCATATGAGTCTATAGGAATATTCAATTTGTTGCAGATATTGGTAGCAAAGGATTCAAATTGGGTAGAAATGTCATGTTTTAAGTTTCCCATTTGGGAACTGAGTTTTCGCACTTCCTGCTGGGTCTCTTCAAAATTAGAGGACAAAGTATTGAAATGAGATGATAAGTTATTGAAGTGGGCTTCCAAGTATTGGCTACAGGTGTTGTTCATGATGAACAAGGTGGGTGGGACCACTTCAAAAAAAGGGTTACAGTGAAGGGTAGCACAATGATCGAGGTGAAGAGGAGAATTTAATGGGGTAGGTCCCAAATAAGGGGAGTCAAAAGGGAGCAGGACCACAGGGGAAAAAGTGGAAAATTGATAGATGTTACTGCAATTAGAATTAGAAAAGTAGTCTAATGGGGTAGGTCTCAAATAAGAGTACTGGGATATTCCAGAGGCGAAATGTTGGAATTCTTAGTAGGAAAAAAAATGTAGTAATTTTGCAACCCCAATGCATATGGCAAGGTTGTATTGCAAAATATATTGTATGTTCATGTTTTTGTTCTGTTCCCAAGAGTTAGGGTCTGCAGGGAATCTATAGTTAAGGGTTTCCCTATGCTATGGCTCTCTGATATACATGTGAGGTCCAACAATAGTACTTGGCCCAATATCTTAGGGAACCAACTGAGGAGGGTATATCATACCCTTAGTCGTACTACCAACTACCCAGGTACTAGAGATTCACTTCCCAAGTGTTTTTCTTGGTGAAACTATAGCAATTAGAAGGTTGATCGGTTTATCTACGGAGGGCTTCAAGATGCCTAGGCCGATTTGTATACATGTGTTGTTTGATGCGCTACCACTCAAAGGGGTACCAATAGGGGTTACAAGGGTGGCCAACATATGTTCTCTTAAGTACCACTTGTATTTCCTGCATGTATTACTCCCCGACCATGAGTTTATGTGTGTAACGACAAATCTTTGTAGCTTAAAGACGCCGGAATACATCTCTACCCTGGAAAAAAATTACCCACAATTTATTCCAAGGAAAGAGCTCTGATACCACTTGCAATATTCCTGGTACAATATATTATGCATAATAGGAAACATCTAGCAAGTAATGACACAATAATAATGATTTATCCATAAAAGTATCAGAAGAACATCAAAATAACACCAGAATAATAACTGGGAAGAGCAACTTTATTATGATAGCAATGTTCACTTGCCTCTTCGAGGGGGAAACCTCCAACATAACAGAGATCTATTACAATAATATCTAAGACAAAACTTCTCATACCCTCGACTCTTATTTATACTAAATATATCTACCATATGAACAATCTAGAGGAAGATCTTCTAGAATCGGAAGCTTCTATTAGGTCTTCTTACATTTGGCTTATTCTTATTTATTTCTAGGCCTTATTAATGTTGGCCTTTATTACATGGAAAATATATTATTCTACCTACATGAGGAGTTAGCAAGGTTAGGTCCCTAACATATAAACTCTATGTTTAACCATGATTCCCTATACACGACACACAAGGTAAGTCGGGGTTTTGAACCAATGACTTCATATAACATAGTGTCTTAACAACACACTCCATCACCAACTTCCCTACACCCTGAGGGAATCACTTTAGATTTTAGAAATGCATTATGAAAAGTAAAATTTATGTTTCTCCTAGTTTTATTAATATTGAAAAATTGATATTATTAATCTTGTCTGATGTCTCTAGTATAGTGGACCGATGCTCAACTTGGAATTTGTTCATTGTGGCATGAATTCGATGAGATTTACCAAAATCACTCATTGTAGTCTGAATCTACTCTTGACTAATACCACTCTACGCATGCATACACTCTCCCTAAAAATGTGGTCCTCCACATATTTGGCACCCTCTCTTAGGCAATTGGTTCTAACTTCCCCACTTGGAAAAAGTAGGTCTACTTGTTTGTTATGTTGGTGAAGTTTGTTGTGTCAATGGCCGATAAGGTTGCCTCTGGTTACCTATCAGTCATCTATGAGTACTCATCACTTTTACCATTGGCACATCCCTATGTCTTGATATAGGTCTTTATGTACTCTCAGATTGGGATGTCGGCCTTTGTCCCCTCGACCTCGAAGGTATCAATGACCTAAATTTATTTCCACCCACAAGTTCCTCCTTAGCTATTATATCCCTATGAACTACCTCATGAAAAGTACGAGGCATCAATATCCTCACCTCAATCTAATATTCTAGTTTAGGCCATACACAAACTCATTGACCTACAACTTTTAGGTGTTCAAATGTGGTGAATATATCTATAGTTCCATGAACCTAGCCTCATATTCAGGTATCGATCTATTGTTATGTTTTAATGAGATAAATTCATCTAGTTGTCTTTAAATAAATTCCTCAGAGATATAAGCATTCTCTAAAATGATCCTTGAACAATTCCCATGAAATTTTAGACACATCCATCCCTAATTGTGGTAGTAGGGTCTTCCACCAAAGTAAGGCACTACCCTTTAACTGGAATATGCCCATATGTACTTCAATATTTGAGGTGTAATCCCTTAGAGAAAAAAAGACATTTCCTTGTTTTTCAACCAAGCTTCAGCTGCCTGCCCATCGATAGTACCCCAAAACTCTATAAATTTCACATTTTCCAATCTCTATGCACATGGTTATTTACAGGATTTTGCGATCCTTCAACATGCATAAAGACTCACCCCTCTTCTCTTTTAAATCTATTCATCAATGTATCAAACATCCTCTAAAATGAATGAATCATAGTGATCACCTC